>JACEFZ010000950.1:0-37500 GCA_014155875.1 Cepaea nemoralis
AAGCTGACTCTGGCCAAATCCTCATGTAATGCTCTAGTGTCAGCGAGGTTCTGTGTCATCTTTGTGCTGACCGACTGCTGCCTCTTCTTACAGTAACCATGTCTTCAATTACTGTTACTTACTAGTCACTGCAACATTTAATATTGTCACAGTATTCCAGTGTCGAAGACATGGCTTCCATCAGGGTTACTTCCTAGCCACTGCAACAGTTAATATTGTCACAGTATTCCAGAGTCGAAGACATGCCTTCAATCTCTGTTATTTCCCAGTCACTGCAACATTTAATATTGTCAAAGTATTCGAGTATAGAAGACATGCCTTCAGTCTCTGTTACTTCCTTGTCACTGCAACATTTAATATTGTCAAAGTATTCCAGAGTCGAAGACATGCCTTCAGTCACTGTTACTTCCTTGTCACTGCAACATTTAATATTGTCAAAGTATTCGAGTATAGAAGACATGCCTTCAGTCACTGTTACTTCTTTGTCGCTACAACATTTAATATTGTCAAAGTATTCCTGTGTCGAAGACATGCCGCTGTGTATGAGCCAGTTGTAATGTCGAAGATTCACTGGCACCTGGTCGTCTTGACAAGCGAAAGTTTGCTACATGGTGCTCCAGACAAAAGGCATAATTACCACAACTCATGGTGGCAACGAATGTGACTGATCAGACCAATTCACGTATTAAATGTTCGTCCAAAATAGATGCATGTGAACACATGGTCATTTTCACCAACACACACCATCTGATGCCTCAGGGGTTCAGTCTGTGACCTATCTGGCAATCATTTTCGCTCGTTATCTTTCTTCCATCCATGCATCACGATCAGCGGCGACTTGCCCCTCGGGTACAATATCAAAGCCTGTATCAGTCATGTGCCGCTTACACACCTCTCTTACCATAGTAGAGGCTCACACCGAGATCTCTTGCCCATCTGCAATTCGACAAACAATATATCCTTTGGTATTCTACCACTGTCCATCCTAATGTGCCATATGCATCTGAGACTACGAAGACTGGGCATGGAACACACCGTCACACAATCCGATCTTTCCAATACTTCTCTATTTGTGATTTTATCTTGCCAATGGATACCAAGTGCTAATAGAGGCTGCGATAGTGTTTTATGAGCCAGGTTTATTCAACTTTCAGATCTTGTAAACTATCAGTATTATTATTCTTCTTGGCGCACGATATTCTAACAATGCTCTGTAACAAATCGTTAAAGAGTGCCATTGTATTTCCTGATCACATTTCCTGTCTAACGGCATTGTTATGACCATGCAAGCGGTATTCAACTGTAGACGTGCCCAGTCCATAACAAGGAAACACATGAGTAACTTTTATATATTTATGTATATTATATTATATTATATTATATTATATTATGCCGGATCCATGGCCGAGGGGTTAGCAGCTTTCTCCGCTAACCCCGAATACTCTCGTCACGTGACGCGACGAGAATTAGCAGTGGTTCAAATCGCAAAAGTGACTTATGAGAGTATGGAGCCGGTCGCTCAGAAAGTCGTGGCGTGCTGATGAGCGTAATCTAGCCTAGGAATCAACATACAGCTGAAAGATGCTGGTGTTGACCGCAATATCCTGAAACAGGATGGAAACGCGGGGAAAAAAAAAAAAAAATATTATATTATATTATATTATATATATAGTGTCTGTGTGTATGTGTGTGTGTGTGTGTATGTGTGTGTGTGTGTGTGTGTGTGTGTGTGTGTGTGTGTGTGTGTGTGTGTGTGTGTGTGTGCGTGCGTGCGCACGTGCGGGCGGGCAGGCAGGCAGGTAAGGGATGGATTGTGGTGGTAGTGGTGATGATGATAATGATGTTGATGAGGCATGTAAGTGACCTCATTCCTATTATTCTTATGATAATTACTATTGTAATTCCTGTATGGTGACTAGGCCCCTAGCGTGACTTAGCTTAGTCCAACTGGTGACCTCTTATTGGCGAATCCAGCCTACAAATGTCAAGGTTACAACCATTACTCACTGCTGATGTAATCCACATTCTGTGGCCTTTGGTGGTGATCACATCAGGATTCATTGTTAGTCTTTGTGTGTGTGTGTGTTTGTGTGTGTGTGTATTTGTGTGTGTGTGTGTGCGTGCGTGTGTACGTGCGTGCGCGCACTTGTGATTGCTAGAAATAACCACATTTCTTGCCCCGGGAAGATTAACCCAGTCAACAAATGCCCACAGAAGTCGGATGTGTCGGCCTGACGGCGCAAGAACGCAGCTCTTCTGTAAACAGACACAACACAATCACGTCCAAAAAACTCTACGGATGAACGCTGAAGAAGTATAAGACTACATTTCTTCTTATTCTTCTCTATTCTTATTATATTTGTGCTCCATCTCTTTCTCGTTCGTTCTTCTTCTACTTCGTCGTCGTCTTCTTCTTCTTGTTTTCTTTGAGTCTCGTCTTTTTCCCTCTCTGCCTCCTTCTAGTGCCGGCTCCGTGGCGAAGGCGTTACGGTGGCACTTCGTGATCCCGCATACCCGCGTTCGAAACACATCTGCGCGCGATCTGGAAGCAGACCGAGTTGCGCTGATTTCTTTACGAAATGGTATGAGTGCCAGTCGTTCAGAAAGCAATGGCAAACTACTGAACGTAAATCTTGCTGTAAAGGATGTGCAATTAACTTTTAATCTCCTACTACTACTACCACTACTACTACTACTACTACTACTACTACTACTACTACTACTACTACTACTACTACTACTAATACTACTACTACTAATACTACTACTACTACTACTACTACTACTACTACTACTAACTACTAACAACTACTACTACTACTACTAACTACTACTACTACTACTACTAACTACTACTACTACTGTTGCTGCTACTACTACTACTGCTGCTGCTGCTACTACTACTACTACTACTGCTGCTACTACTACTACTACTACTATTGTGTCTTCTCTTCCTCCCCCCTCCTCCTCCTCAGTCTTTGTCTTAATCTTGTTCTCGATCTTCTGTAGATACCTATGACATTTCTGGGCACGAAAAGATATTGATTAATATCACGATAAGAAAACAAAACAAATATTACAAAAACTTGGATTCCGGGAAAAAAATACCGAATGAGATCAGGTTCCGAAACTTAACTATAAACCTTGGACAGCCGGTTTCTGGTGTTCGGATTTATGCTTCCGTGTTGCGATAAATTCCACTTGCGTTTCACTTTGACGCAAATTTTAAATATCCTCTTTATTACCACTTCATCGTCTAGTGGCGTGCAGTGTGCATAACTCCGTCCCCCACCCCTATCCCCAATACACCTCATCCCCAGTCCCCACTTCCCTCCCACACCTTCTACCTCCTTTCCAAGCGGGGATCATTAACACATCGGGAGAAAAGAGCATATAATCATTTAATCAGAGGTCAGTGTGTCCGACAGCGGCATGCATTTCTGGACTGTTTACGTCCTCTAGACCAGTGGTTCTCAACCTTTTTTGGCCCGTGCCCCCCTTCACCATATTTTCAGAACGTCATCCCCCCCCCCCCCCCTCTTTCCTATAAAAAATTTGGCCCGTGCCCCCCTTCACCGTATTTTCAGAACATCATTCCCCCCCCCCCCCTTTCATATTTCCTATCTAAAAATCCCCCCACACATAAACAGTATACGTAAAAATGGAAGGTAAATTTAATAGCATATACCAAAACAAGTCTAGACATCCACATAAAACATGATTTGTGGGTCTACTTACTTTATAAAATGAATTTTAGAAGGATGAGACATACATAACTGTAAAGTATGAAGGGAAAAACAATATCAAGTAATCGGTTCTTGTATTAACGCGATCTTGAAATGGTCTTCATCTCCCCCCCCCCCCCCCCCCTGGAAACCCTAAAAGGAATTCCCCACCTGTTGAGTACTACTGCTCTAGACAGGCTCCATCCAAGGTCACGGTCTCTGACTGCCCATGGATAGGTTTTTTTCCCCTAGCAATTTTGACATGGCAGCTGTTTTACGGCCTACTTGTTTGTAATTTCCAACAGCCGTTCTATTTATAATGTTCACAACTTGCAGACAGGACCTCCTGGTTTTTTTTCTGCCTTTATCCGACAAGGGGACGTATCGGGGGGAGGGGGGGGGGGTGTGATATCACTAGACACCAATACGACACGGTTGTTTATAACGTGAACTGCATGCTTAGAAAAATGGCGACCGGCTGGCTGCTGTACTGACTGGGTTTGTCTTATACAGTAATGTGTGGCTGCTGGTTTCCTAGTGACTGCCGTTTCCATCGACGATGAATTGTATTTTTTATGACGGACTTTTGTGGTATCATTTTGACAGCGGCCTTATGCATAGTACACCTGTGCAGGCTGTTGGTTTGTCGAGTCCTGTCTTTTCCACTTTTCACATGTGGCAGTCAGAATCAGTTTGTATGACATTCACTGGCACAGGAACGGAGTATTATGGGGCGACTCTTTTCCGTGAAGTTGGACTAATTAAATAACTAACTAACTAGACACCAATAGTTCATGGGAAAATTCCCAACACTATGCAGGGCAAGAATTCGGTTGCTCTAAACCTAAAGCGGACACGCGTGACCTCTCAGCCACGAGACACAATACAATGTCATACACTTCATCACATTGCAATGTTGATCCCTCACATCTCTCAAAGAACAACCTTTATTTAATCAACTATTGTAACCCACGGCCACATGTCCTCGGGGAAGTCAGTATCTGAAGCCAATTTGACCCCCGTATCATTCTCGTTCACAGAAAGCAAACTATCTGCGTCCCCCAGCGAACCGAAAGCCATGAAGTGTACACACAAGCACACCCAGTCGAATGGACAATTCTTTGTGCTTTTCTCTGGAGGTTTCTCGGCATTCTTTTTTCCTACCATTCTTTGTCGGTTCTACGCCCCAAATTTCCTGCTGTATCCATAATGGTGACTGGTATCGTATTCTTCCATTGACAAAACAGTATCCACTTCCATGTAGCAAAGTATATACGTTTTGTCATAATCGATTACAGTAATGTTTAGAAATACGCGTAGTGATTACTATGAATAAAAGAAATCGATTGCAACATCCTAGCTAGCATACTTCTTCATAATTACGGTTGTTCTTTATGTTTCGCTGTTAGCCGACTATTTTATTTGCTCTAGTCGTGTGCATCTTTATATACTTTTTTTATAGAGGCAATAGCTACGGTCATCGACCAGTATAGTAACTGCCGAAAAGGACAGCAAAGGCAGATGCACCTTCTTTACAGATGCCTCGAATATCATATTTGTACGCAGTATATCGACGTTACATGGGGTTCAGAATAGAAGTTACCAAACAAAAAAAGAGTTCTTTTGAGCTATATTGAGCAAATGTATTGATGTTAATAATGGGCAATTAGCAAACAAGTCAGGAAGTATCTGGAAGCTATGGGCATGTGGTTCTACAAAAGAATGGTAAGAATACAGTGGATAGATAGGAAGTGTGAGGAAGATATGTTGAAATAAGTTAACTTACAAAGAGAACTGGTTACTCACATCAGAAGGGGACGGTCCTCATTCATCAGGCATATGAGGAGGGGAAAGCTGGAGTATGTCGTCACATCGGGAAATTTGGAGGGCGGAGGAAGAGAACGAACGAACGAATGAACGAACGAACGAACGAACTTTAGTTTCAAAGGGTAACAAATTGGGCACGCAGGCCCATGTCAATTCGGCCCTTCTAATCACTCATCTTTTGTTCATCAATAGTGCATGATACATTCACATAAGAAAAACACATTGTCAAATGAATGTTGTAAACATAAACAATGCATATTATCATGTTATGAGACACATTCCCAACCCACCCACACATCCCCCACACACCCATACATACCCCCACCCACACACCACCACCACCACCACCACCAGGCACACATGCATGCCCCACCCACCCACCAATCCCCCACCCACAATAACCTATCCAAACATTTCCCCCTACCTACACACATCGCCCCATCCATACACACATTAACCACCCATCCCATAACCCACACACAATCACCCACATATGCTCCACCACCCACACATCTCCACACCCATTTAAACATTCTCCACCCACCCACACATCCTGCACTCACACACACACCCTACCCACACACATCTTCCAGGTCACACACACATCCCCCACCCATACACACATCCCCCCACCCACACATCCATCCCTCAACCCAAACACACATCTTCCCACACACCCCACACATACCCCCAACACACAGATCCCCACACACACACACGCACACATACGCACACACAACCTCACATCTAGACACATACATGATGCCTCACATAATCACTGACACTAATATGAACAAACTCCCACACTTTACACACACACATATACTGACGATTAGAGAGACGGGGGGGGGGGGGGCAAGAGATGAGATGCTGGACAATATGACATTATGGCATGGGGGAACGTTGGCTTCAGAAAGTATTGGAAACACGAGAGACAGAATATGTGGACATACACGATCACCAACGCCACACGACATGGATGTGAAGAAGAAGTTAAATACGTTTTAATGTTCCCATTGTAGTAATGTTTTCTTTGTTTAATTACTTCTGTATATTAGGCGTGGAGAGGAGTGGGTCAGAGTGCCAGCGGAGCAGTCAGAATTGTGCAGTTATAATCACATTAAGCCGGGAGTGCAGGGAGTGGCCAGCAGGAGCCACGGAAGTGGAAATCCAGCAAATAGTTCAGGACAATGCTCACTCGTGTGATGTGATTATCTACACAGATGGTTTGGTGTCAAGAGGTGAGAGAAGTGGCTGGGGGTTCATAGCCAAAGCCAATGGTCGACGTTTGGGGCAGGAGAGCCTGGCATATGATACCACAACATCCAGCTTAAGAATGGAGGTGGAGGCGGTCACGTCGGTTCTCCGCTGGATGGAGAATACGACACACACACACACACACACACCCACACAACCCACACACACACACACACATCGTGATTGTAACTGACTCAGAAAGCATGCTGACGAGGGTGAGGACGGGCAGGCTTCGTGCGTAGTGGCTTGCTTCGCTTCGGAGGTCAAGGGCGACTAGCATCGCCTGGATCTTTTCTCCGGGGCATGCCGGTGTGCTGGGGAATGAACAGGCGGACAGATTGGATGGCTCTGCAGAACTTGGTGGAGTATTGATGCATGATAAGGCAGACGTGGTTGCGGCCTTGTGGGAGCACGTGCACACCTCGGAGGAGCAAATGGATCACCATAGTCTGGTAAGAATGAGGAGTGACGATGGGATCTGGCCGACGCTCAACGCTCAGAGGAAAGGCGAGACGGATATATAATCAGATTGCTACTGGTACTATTAGTGTTGGAACTCTTCGCTGGCTGCTGAGGATTGGGACGGAGCGCTTATGGGAATGCCCGGAATGCTGTGATGTCGGTTCCTAAATCAATCAATCAATCAATCAATCAATTTCTTCTGTATACGTCATTACTCCTATCTTGTGCTTTACACATTATTATATGGCGGCTACGTTTTTGTACTCGAGGTTTTTAATTTCCCTATTTACAGTACACGTGTTTTCATAGTTGAAGATCAAATAATTTGGCCATCTCGTTAGAATATAACACCACCAAGTACCAGCACTGGTCCTACATCAAAGAAGATCTGATACTGATACAAGATCAAGAGAACACTCAAGAAGAAAAGGGAATGACGACATCAAAGGGAATGTATAATCACTGAAATGACATTATCCAGTGCCACCCATCGGGCACTGGGACGTTAATTATCCCTCCCCACGTCTCTTGAAGGCAAAAGTGGAAGAATATGATACCGATGATGATGATTGTGTTTCAGAAATGATATCGGTATTGTGAAACTCCGAAATGTTGGTAATTGCAAACCAACTCTTGTTTGCATTGCTCCTTCCATAGACAGAGGAGCAGTCTTGGTTATATAAATGGTGGTCAGTTCAGATCCTCAGAGGTGCCAAAAAAAATAGATGGACATACCACGAGGTAGGTCGTTGTGTGTACTGCATTTAGCTGTTGCTTCGTTATGCTTATTGTTTCTTGTATCATCTAGCCAAGTCCTTGAATGTCATTTACTGAACGCAGTGGAGCACATTTTTTAATGACGTCATGTACTTTGTTTTTCAAAATTGTTCTACATACAAAGTGTAGTGAGACTTTACAAACACCGGGTATATCTGCATGTTTTTCTAGTAAATAAAAATGTTAGTGGTATATCCTTTACAGGACATAGCAGTCACCTCGAGCATATTTTAGTTGTTTGTGATGGGAAAGTTTACATTCAATACTTTACTATTTCCTTCTGAACGACCGGCCCTTATACCCCTTCACTGCATAACCGGTCTAGTAAATAAATGCACCTTGCAAAGTTCCGTGATCTTCTGGCCGGTCTCCCGCTGCCTCTTCCTCCAGCCACCATGTCTTCCATTTACATGATAAACCTCCGTGACGTTTAGTATGGACATCCGTCTCTCATTTTGCCAGGCACGGCTTTGTTTATGAGCTTGTTGTCTCCCGTGTTAAAGACTTGTAACAAATCAGTATTTTCTTTCTCCCTGTTCCTCGATAGTCTAAGAACTGTAACATTTGATAATTCTCTAGCTAAAAGAACCTAGCTTGCTACGAACTTCAGCCAGCTAGACACTACGGAACACTATACGTGACTGACTGAAGATTAATCAAATATTGAGGAGTGACAATAATATTAATTTGTCTGCAACGGAGTATAACAAGGGTGGTAACTCGGTGAGCTGACTTTTCGGTACTTTCCCTTTGGTCGCTGTCTAGACAGACACAATCATCATCATTTTTGTGCTACAGAAAATAGCCTTTTAAGACAAGATCCCTTCCATCTCTGTCGTAGGGATATCAAAAGTAATCCACGTCATTAAATTACTCAGCGCTCGGGTTCGTACTGTAGCTACTTAATCGCGTTTCCCTTGTAGTACATCTGCTGTCTAATCATCTCGGATAAGGGATGGCTGATTGCGAATACTCAGAAAGAGTTCAGTTGTAACTCATGGGCCTCAGCCATTACGTTCATGATGTTTGAGCCTCGAAGAGGCCCACGTTTATAGGTGTGACGTTGGTGTTGAGACGTCTTCATACCCATTACCTTCCGACTCATTACCAAACCCATTACCTTCCGACTCATTACCAAACCCATTACCTTCCGACTCATTACCAAACCCATTACCTTCCGACTCATTACCAAACCCATTACCTTCCGACTCATTACCAAACCCATTACCAAAGTCATATCTAGCTGACTGTGTCGATACTGGAATTTAACGTCTGTGGCGAGACACATTAATATGTAACTAGGTCAAAATTCAGCACAGCATGTACGAAGTAGCTGATATTAGATCTATGTTAGTCATGTTTCCTCCGCTGGCTTAAGGTATTTCCTTGTTAATAGACTCCAACCCAATGGCCGGATAATAGGTGTTTCATTGTCTACAGACTCCACTTAAGTAAAATGTAACAGCACAGGCTGTAACGTGCTGAACACTGCCGTTGGGAGTCAAGTATTAAAGTAAAAGTGCACAGATTATTTGTACACAGACTATTTTTACACACCTAAGACGCTTTGAACGTAAGGAGCACACCTAAAACGCTTCGATTGTATGGAGCACACCAAAGACGCTTTGAACGTATGAAGCACACCTAAGAAGCTTTGAACGTATGAAGCACACCTAAGAAGCTTTGAATGTATGGAGCTAGACACATATGTGTATAGGCCAAACGGCAATCTATGAGTGGACGGTATCACACCGACCGTTTTTACCTCCTTAGACATTTTCCGGTACCCATGTTATGCTGGATGCCTATGTAAATTCTTACATCTCAAAGCCGCCCAGATGCGAATCAACTCCAAGACCTCCGTTAAGAGTTCGCATATTCTAGACCGCGAAAAATTGGTTAGGATGGTAACCTCCCTTTCTTTCACTGATTCCAAAACATTTTAAAAATTGTTCTGTACTGTGGTAAAAAAAAAGAAAAGAAAAGAAAAACACAAGCATGCGTAGATCTCCCATTGCAATATACATTTGGGTAAAGCAAATAGCATAAGATAGACAGCTATGTATTGTAAGCTTCACGACCAGCTCAGAGCCTGAATCAATGATAATTCTTTGCTCGAATAATTTCTCGGCGATGTCTTCACAAAGTTAATTTCTTGGCTAGGTTAATTTCTCGGCGAGGTCATTTTCTTGACTATGTTAATTTCTGGGCTAGTGTAATGTATCCTCAATTTTTTATGTTAATTTCTCAGCTGTGGTAATTTCTTGGTCTGGGTAATTTCTCAGTTATAGTAATTTCCCAGCTATGGTAGTTTGTTAGCTGCCGTTAGAATTAAAGGTATTACCTAGCAGAACTGATCCCATCAAACAAAGGCCTTTAACATGAGAATAGAGATTGAGGCGGCCACTGCGGCACAGACATAGCTCTGTAGTATGTCACCTGCACACGGGACTATTGTCTGGCTCTCAGTTCACGCTTAGGATGTTTGAGAGTGAATCGTGCGTGTGTTACCGTTACCCCAGAGGGGGAAGGAAAATGCAGTAACGTTGTATTGAAGTTGAGATGAACTGAGTTATGAACCAACATCACTGCACTCAGGATACCCATACGTGCTCCTTCCCCTCGTTCAACAGCCAGCGAAGAGTAGTAACATTGTAAACCTCCAGTGCGTGTTGTAAAGAGGGTTGGTGTGACACTGACTACTTCACGTCGTAAAAAGAATCTGCGAACATTCAACCAATCATGAACGGGCCTTCAAAGAGTGTGGCATAATCGGCTGTGGGCATAGACTTCCATTGACTATACTAGGAGCCTTTGAGGCAGAAGGAGAAGAAAAAGAAAAGAAGAAGATGGTGATGATGGAAGAAGAAGAAGAAGAAGAAGAAGAAGAAGAAGAAGAAGAAGAAGAAGAAGGAGAAAGCAACAAGAAGGAAGGAGGAGGAAGAAGGAGGATACGAAGGTGAAGGTGGTGGAATAAGTAGTGCAGAGGAATGTGATGAAGGTGGAAAAAGAAGTGGAAACAGGAGGCAAAAGGAGAAGACAAAGGTGAAGGAGGAGGAAGAAGGAGGAGATGAAGATGAAGGGAGGAAGAAAGAGAGGACGAAGATAAAGGAGGAGGAAAATGAGGGTACGAAGGTAAAGGAAGGAGATGGGAAGGACGAGAAGTAGCAGCAGTCAGAAACGATGGTTATAGCATTAATTGCTGCTACAAGTAATGCCATGAAAACGTCCAACAACTCTCGTGGATTTATTGTCGAGGCCATGCTGGAGAGTGCGGAAATCAGAGCACTGATAGGCCGACTCTGAAAGCGAGCCAGTTATTCTCACACTTCATATGGGCACTGTGGAATATATGCTGGTTGTCTGGGGCACGGGGACACATCAACATTTAATACATCGTCAAGCAGTAGTTTCCTGTTCTGGGTCTGTGGTTTGGCAGTGCGTCAGATGTTGTAAGCCTAGAGCAAGGGGGAAGGGTGGGTATGTGTTTTTCTCACTGGTTGTATGTATGTATTTACTTCTGTCCGCCTTGATGGCTGCCTGTCTGTGTGTCTGCTTGTGATTCTGGCTTTCCGTCTGCCTATGTCTCGCTGGCTAGCGATGTGCCCGTATGTCTGTATGCATGATTGTCTGGCTTTCGACCTTCTAGTCTGTACGTCTGCCTGCTAACCTTATAACTCTTATTCTCCCATCGATAAAAGCCATGTCCTTCCCTCCCACAACACCAGGAATATACATAAAAACCCTATTTTTACAAATCCCATTTTCCCAAATCCCATTTTCCTAATGTGCAGCAGAAATTTCCTCAAGGGCAATAATTCTCTTTACCTAATCTCAAAATTATCCCCCATTTGCAGCCGTTATTTGGTGCTTCCATAGTCGCAAACATTGTTCTCCTTTGTTGTGTACATTATTCATATTTTTATAGTGATTGCGCCCGTCATTCAATTTGTAGCCGTGTCAATTATCGGAGATCAGATTTAAGTTTGGACTCGTGGGATATTGATAAAAGTCTTCCTCTTGGTTCTTTTACTTCTGTATAATCACTATCACCGCAACCACTATCACAAGCACCATCCATCCATCCATCATGTGCCATGCCGGTAAGCGTGGGCGGTCATGTTTTGCCATCTCACTAGATCAGCAGAGTCGTGGATAAGCTCTGTGTTCCTGTCTCGACCATGCCACGAGGCCAAGGCATCCAGGTATTTGCTTCTAGGTCTTCCTCTTGGTCTGTTCCCTTCGATCTTACCAGTTGTCACCAAGTTCTCCAATTCATTTCTTCTCATAACATGCCCAAAAAATTTTGACTGTCTGCGTCTAGTGTCTCTAATCAGTTTACGATCTTCGTTTATTTCTTGAAGGACTTGTTCATTGGTCTTTCTGGCTGTCCATGGTATTCTTTGCATTTTCCTCAGAAACCACATTTCTACAGCCATCAGATGTTTTTAGCTTGACTGCTCATTGTCCAAGCTTCACATTCATATAAAAGTGCAGGTTCTATGTAGCACCTCAACACTATTTTTCTCGTTTCAATTTACATCTTTTTATTGGTCAGTATGTTTTTCATCTTGCTAAAGGCTACCTTAGACATGGCGATTCTTGTTCTAATCTCTTCAAGGCATCTCCCATCAGATGTTATGACTGTTCCGAGATAATTGTACCGATTCACTTGTTGAATAATATTCCCATTTACTTGTATATTACATTGTGGTACTTCGTTCTTCCTAGTGACGACCATAATCTGTGTCTTTTTACAATTTAATTCTAACACCATCACAACCATAATAACAACAGCCATCATAACTGTGCTCACAACCACCGCCATAACAACCGCCACAACTATCATCATGAGGCAACACATTTAGAACTTCTACAACAACAACAACAACAACAACAACAACAACAACAAAGAAAACAACTATGACTGCTTGTCCTGTAACTACCGGTGCTGCTTCTGTCGCTCCTTCTCTGCCCTTCATCCTTCTCCTTTTGTTATTACTACTACTACTACTACTACTACTACTACTACTACTACTACTACTACTACTACTACTACTACTGCTGCTGCTGCTGCTGCTACTACTACTACTACTACTACTACTACTACTACTACTACGACGACGACTACTACTACTACGACTACTACTGCTACTACTACGACTACTACTGCTACTACTACTACTACTACTACTACTGCTGCTACTACTACTACTACTATTACTACTACTGCTACTGCTGCTGCTGCTACTACTACTACTACTACTACTACTACTACTACTACTACTATACTACTACTACTACTGCTGCTGCTGCTGCTGCTGCTACTACTACTACTACTACTACTACTACTACTACTACTACTACTACTACTACTACTACTACTACTACTACTGCCACCACTTAAAATACACTAATATAACTACTACTACGACTATTTCAGTTACTACTACAATTACTACTTTACTGGTACTGCTACTACAACTACAACTACAAGAAATACTACTACAAGAAATAGTACTACAGTTCTGTTGATTTTATTACTACTACTACTACTACTACTACTACTACTACTACTACTACTACTACTACTACTACTACTACTACTACTACTGCTGCTGCTGCTGCTGCTGATGCTGCTGCTGCTGTAACTAATTAAAAATAATTATTACTACAATTACTAATACTACTACCATCTCTATAATAGTGCTGCAACATTGGCCGACGTTGCCGAAAGGTTTAACGCTATCGCGCTTAAACTTTCTCTGGTGGCCACGGTAGTGGGTTCGTCAATTAAACGTAAATGTTGACTTCCTGTTGAGAAAGCGATGGCAAACTACTCAAATATAGTAAATCACACACAGCCAATAGGGACTGGGGCTGTTGGCCACGCCATGTAAAGGACACACAACCATGTTCTAATATATCCAAGATGTCTGCAATGTGCTGGTTGACCACTGTCTCTTCTACCCAGAACCAGGCCTCTCATCACTGTCCTCTCCCAGCCACTTCTACCATGAACCAGGCCTCCCATTACTGTCCTCTCCCAGCCACTTCTGCCAGGAACCAGGCCTCCTATCACTGTCCTTTCCCAGCCACTTTGACCTTTAATATGGTCAAATTATTCCAGTTTCCCAGACAAAACGCTGTTTATGTGTCAGTTTTCTTCCATGCTCAGATATTGTAGGATGTCAGCGTGCTTCTGCTTCTTGGTCCACGATGTTCTCAGAACTTTTCTGTATTTCAGCTCAAAATTGTATTGTTTTGTGATCGTGAAATGGCTTATGATTGACATCCATATATCGACAGGAAGGGGGAATCTGGTTCGTTGTCATCCCTGGAAGCTCCTAGTGAAAAACAGACCCGTAACCACGCAAGCCGATCCATCTGTAGGCCAGTCGATGCTTGGTTGGATGTTAGTTGCATTTTGTTTGTCCACGGTGTGAGATAGCCAGTCTCAGACCAACCCTCATTAGTGGCATTGTACGACATGCACAGGATGTCTACAGTGAAACTATCCTATGCTTCCCCTTTCAGGACTGGGTAATACACGGAAGAAGTGAGAGATGCATGTTCTCATCACTTGTACTATAACATGTTTGCCGATGTTGTGTAAGTAACCAACCCATGACAGGTCTAGCAAACCTATGACAGGTCTAGAAAATCTATGAAAGGTCTAGAAACCTATGATAGGTCTAACAAACTGCCACGGAGTAACTATACAATTCTTCTATATCTTTATTGTTCTCCATTGGCAAGTGTGGCTCTGTTCATCTAGGTTTAATTATCCAAATAACTCAATGTGAATCAAACAACAGAACTGTAAGACTGGTCACACAGAACGCTGACAGATTGCCTCAATTTTCTGGTCTATTTATTTCAGGCAGTATCCCATGAATCGTATGACATGCAGGTCATCAACATGATGCAACCCCCTCGCATTCCGTCATACCTGCTCACGCTAACCCTACTTAAATACGACTACAGTTAAGGTCAAACATGTCACTTGCCCTATCTTATGTACCTACAGTGTTCAGAGTTCACAGAATTATTGTTACTTAATTTACTCACATCACATTATGTCTTCCAGATGTAATCATCTAATATTTAGTCTCTCATCTTAATTTTATGCCGTCCTTTTCTTGATCTTCTCCGCCCCTCTCTGTCGCTCACTAGATCTTGTCCTGATCATAACAGTGTCTTCTTTCCTTCATCGCTGGTCCCCGTCTGTTTCTCTGTGACGTTTTCCTATCACCAAGTCAAGTCTGGTGCGTTCACAGTATGCTGTCTTTTCCTATTTCCCGATTATTGCATTCTTTGTTCTGCGACACCTGGCACAAACCTATGACAGGTCTAAAAACCCTTTAACAGGTTTAGCAAACGTTCGACAGGTCTAGTAAAACTATAACAGGTCTAGCAAACCTATGACAGGTCTACCAAACATATGGCAGGTCTAGCAAACCTTTGACATGTCTAGCAAACCCATGACAGATCTAGCAAATCTATTACGGGTCTAGTAAACCTATAACAGGTCTAACAAACCTATGACAGGTCTAGCAAACCTATGACGGATCTAGCAAACCTATGACAGGTCTAGCAAACTTATGACAGGTCTAGCAAACTTATGACAGATCTAGCAAACCTATGACAGGTCTAGCAAACCTATGACAGGTCTAGCAAACCTATGACGGATCTAGCAAACCTATTACGGGTCTAGTAAACCTATAACAGGTCTAACAAACCTATGACAGGTCTAGCAAACCTATGACGGCTCTAGCAAACCTATGACAGGTCTAGCAAACTTATGACAGGTCTAGCAAACTTATGACAGGTCTAGCAAACTTATGACAGATCTAGCAAACCTATGACAGGTCTAGCAAACCTATGACAGGTCTAGCAAACCTATGACGGATCTAGCAAACCTATGACGGATCTAGCAAACCTATGACGGATCTAGCAAACCTATGACAGGTCTACCAAACCTATGACAGGTCTACCAAACCTATGACGGGTCTAGCAAACCTATGACGGGTCTAGCAAACTTATGACGGGTCTAGCAAACCTATGACAGGTCTATCAAACCTATGACAGGTCTAGCAAACCTATGACGGATCTAGCAAAACCTATGACAGGTTTAGAAACCTATGACAGGTCTAGCAAACCTATGACGAGTCTAGCAAACCTATGTCAGGTCTAGCTAACTCGTAGTGAATTTACTTGATCCTAGAAATTGGAGGAAATTGAAGGAAAGGCGCTAGTCAAGGCACTGTAACTTCTATAACCCTCCCCCACGACGTCAAACATCTTTTTTTTTCGCATATCTTTTACAGGACATCGCTGTCAACATCAGCATCTTTCAGCTGATTGTTGATTTATTGGCAAGATTACGCTCAGTAGTTTGCCATTGCTTTCTGTGCGACCGGCTCACATACCCTATAAGTTTTCGACGCGGAGAGAACCGCTACCAATTCTCGCGCACCTCACGTTACTCACGAGATTATAGGGGATTGCGGAGAAAGTCGTGTAACCCCTAGACCAGGGAGACTGGGCAAACATCATTAGTGGTAGACAACAACAAGACGTGATGTTGTGCCATAGTTTCATCATACTGTATAACCTCGACACTGCTCTGGGCAACCTGCGTCTCAATTCTTTGAAGAAAAAAAAATGTCATTTCTATTGATTCAGGAACCCAGATGTTCACAGTCTGTGACATTTTCATTTCCTTCATTACCGATTGTAATTTCTGGTTGGCATGCAGCCTTGCCAGAGGACACCGTTTTCCCGCTTGTAATTTCAGAAAAATAAAAGGAAAGATGTTTATCTTCACTATCCTCCTACAGACATTGTCAGCTCTTCCAATCACTTGCTCTTTTTTGAGAGGGTGACCGCATCAGCTGCTTATCTAAGGTCTGGAATTGGGTTTCCGTCAATAATGAGGTGATCAACATTGTTTTTGGACTCACCACTCCCTATTGTTTCTCATTATACGGTCTGCATACACGTTGAGCAGGCACGGAGAGACAATGCATTGCTGGACATTTTGAAAACATTTAAAAGAAAAATGTGTAAAACATCATGACCTGACGCAGAGTGGGTCAGTGATGTGATGGGGTCATCGCATTTTGAAGGCGGACAGCGTGATACTGGCCACACCACACTCCGAGCGCCCATTTGTCTATACAATTATGAGTCTAGCACCCATGTTGCCCAATTCACTTCAAGGCGTGTAAATAAGGTCCTTTAGTTACTTACTTCATTAACCTCACCATGAGGAGCGTTTTCCTCTATATGGCTCGAGAACAGCACCGTTTTGCCTGTCTTAGTACGCTTTTCGCCTGTTCCGCTCATTCCTATTTCGTACATAGTTCTAATATTCCAAAAGTTCTGAAGATTTTATGACGCAAAAGGTTAGTGAACCAACCAGGCCGCCTGCAGCTTTCTCCACTGCGTTATAACTATTCTCCAGGGGCACGCATTTCTTTTGATTGCCTGGGTGTTCTTGTTTTATTATATTCCATCTGGTTCATGTTTGGTTGAATTATTTCATCTGGTTCATGTTTGGTTGAATTATTTCATCTGGTTCATGTTTGGTTGAATTATTTCATCTGGTTCATGTTTGGTTGAATTATTTCATCTGGTTCATGTTTGGTTGAATTATTTCATCTGGTTCATGTTTGGTTGAATTATTTCATCTGGTTCATGTTTGGTTGAATTATTTCATCTGGTTTATGTTTGGTTGAATTATTTCATCTGGTTCATGTTTGGTTGAATTATTTCATCTGGTTCATGTTTGGTTGAATTATTCCGCTCAAATTCTCTGTGTAATGATGTAGCCAGTCCAAGACCAACCCTCTAATGTCCTTTTACGTCATGCATGCCAGGGGCGTCACTAGGGGGGTGCGGGCCGCACCGGGTGACACCATCAAGGGGTGACACCAAAATAAAAAAATTGCAAATTTGACAAAGCAGACATAGCAAAATAACAAAAATTTAAATTTGTCCGAGTTTGTCGAAGTTCTTTATTTATGTTTTACCTGAAGTATTGAAGTTATATTGTTCAATTTGTTTTCTTTCTTATGTCCTTATTAACTTTTTGACTTATTTTACAATCATTACTATATGCGATTATATATGGTACAGGAACACTCGGAAGAAGACCATGGTGAAAGTCTAGAGGGGTGACACCAAGAGTTTTCCGCACTGGGTGACACCAACCCCAGTGACGCCACTGATGCATGCTAGGTTACAGCGGGAGTCGTCGCTGGGGCTACAGAGCTCCTCCTCAGTTTGGCGCTTTCCACTAGTTAGCAGAGCTGACAGAGGCCGTGCTTGGTGGGAGAAACCTCGGTGCAGCGAAGTCGATAGCAGAGCTGACAGAGGCCGTGCTTGGTGGGAGAAACCTCGGTGCAGCGAAGTCGATACTCTAGCCTTTAGAGTAAAGTAAAGTCATGTAAAAGTACTTTTACACACGATGAGGCTTTCTTGGACAACCAAAATGAGCAGTCTGGACATTTTGAGGGAGGCCAAGTTGCAAAGACACGTTTTCACAAATACTAGAAAGAGCAGTAATTTTATGGCCATATTAAGAGTGTCACTGGCCGCTACGGTATTTCAACTATAATGGGCAGGAAAAGACTGAGCCATGTGAGAAAACCCGGGTCAGTGAGGTCTTTCTGGTGGCTGCCGAGTTCATCGACGATGAACTGGTATTCGTGGATGAATTTTGTTTTGACCATCTTGCCGCCGGCATTACATTATGCACAGTGTACCTGTGCGGGCCGTTGGATTGCCGAGACTCCTGCCTATTCCTCTTTCCACATTGAACAGTGGGGAGCATTTTGGGTGATTTCACTGGCACAGGAATGGAGCATAATGGGGACGACCCGTTGCCGTGAAGTTAGAACCTCGACTAACTAACTAATTAACTAACTAACTGGGCAGTAAGCCCTACCTAAGAGTTAGCATGCAATCTCTTGAATTCTTGGCTCGTTTTAAGTAGGATGTCTAAAGGAATGGTCCTGATAGAAGAGACTGGGATTCACTTGGAAGACAACAGACAGAAGATGATGAACACTCGTGTATGTAGGAAGACACAACGCTAATGTCTAATTTATCTAGCCAGATGCTTTTGTCAGAAATTGTATCCCCCTGTTAAGTATTACACTTTCACGCACTTACTCGCACACCTTGCGTTCCAAGAATCAAGAGCTGAGTTTTTTTTTCTTTTTCGCATATCCTTTACAGGACATCGCTGTCAACATCAGCATCTTTCATCTGATTGTTTATGTCTTGGCAAGATTACGCTCAGTAGTTTTCCCTTGCTTTCTGAACGACATACCCCGTAAGTTACCGACGTGGAGAGAACCGCTACCGATTCTCGCGCAACGTGACGTTGCTTGCGAGAGTATACGAGATTACGGAGAAAGTCGTGTAACCCCTAGACCAGGGAGCGCGTCGAGAGCTGGGTGAGTGGGTAACATTATGTGATAGCGCCAAACCAACGAAATTTTGGTTTGGTCTATCTCGAGTTAAAAACCTGGCCACACCGGAACTCGGCTTAACAAAGGAATCGGAAGCCAGTTTTGTTTTAGCAGTCCTTTGTGCTGATGAGAGATGCGGGCAGCATGGCCCTCAGTTCAGTGCTGTTCTGTTGTTGTCAGGTGTGGGAACAATTCCCTGAGTTGATCTGTGTCAACTAATGTTGTGACAAAACTGTAAGTTTTAACTGATTAAGTTTAAAATGTTTAATTTAATAAATATTTGTATAATCGCAGCACACGCCAGTTTACCAATTTGAAAGTGTTTGCATGGGTGAACAAAGCTGTTAGGCAGAGTTGTAGGAACAAAGAAATATAAATAGATAATGTAGATGAGTATTACTAAAGTGAGCTGTTCTACAGATCAATGTAACGTCCCTGAGGTTTTAGGAATATAACATTTAATTCATAGAGATGTCAGCAATCAGACAATGGTGATGTGAAATATGTAGAATAGGTCATTGATGGTGGTGAAGTACCATAGAGACTGATGTCATGTCATGCCAGCCATGCTGGCACAAGATTATTTTGTTGGGAATTATTTTACATGGTTATCCTATGGCATTAATGTGTTACTGTCTAAATAGATATGTGGGAGATTCACCAAAATATACAATGTGTGGGGTCATAAATTAGTTTATGGTAAAGACTGAAATAATGCCACATGGTGCCATGCAGGCCATGTTGGCATGGAAGGGAGTAAGTTCTTGTGAGGTTGCTAGAAATGAAGGTTACTTAACAACAGAGTGGTGAGAATCATATGTGTATGTGTATACAGCAGCAATATATGTTTACAGGATTATTCTGTGACAATGGTGAGCATCACATTGGATGTTTGGTCAAGTGTTGGGTATGAACACTCCAAAGCAACATGAGTAGGGGAAAATAACCATAATATATGTGTAATATTTATAACATGTGTAAAGCAGGGAAGGGTACTTACATGTTATATGTGGCAATGATGGGTTAATGGTTAATATATGTAGTTAGGCCACATAAATAGTAATTGGGGAGAAATGAATATATTGATGCTATGTACTTTTAGTAGGTACACAGTTAACTAGAATAGCCTGGAATGAATCACTTCAGTGCCCTTTAATGTTAGAATTATACACAATTTGGCATTTCAACAATATTCAACATAGTACAGGAATTGGATGTTCAGCAGTAAGTGAAGTCTGGCATCACATCTGCTACCAGAATGCAGTAATGTTTGTGTAGGTGTTTCAAGTTGTTGATGGAATCAGTGACTGAGATTCTGCCTTAAGTTAAGCATAACGGTTGTCGCACGGGGGAGAGAATGTGATTTAGTACTGCGTACCACCCTTCGCAGAGATATTAATATGTATTTGTCGTGTGACATGAAGCGTAAGATTGCAAAACTTATAACTGGTGTATCATAGGAAGAATGGTGGGGAACAGAGCGCACAACTGCACATTTGCTGTCCACTCACAGATAATATTACACTGATTGTGTTGGGCCTTGAATAACACTTATTGGTCATTAGTGTGTGGTTATGACATTATATATATAATACACTGGTTGTTATATTAGTGCTGATATTCTGCTTCTGCTCATGAACATGGTTATGCTTTGATCCTGTCTCATATGGATGATGCACTCTTACTTGATACTAATGGTGTGTTTATTTTATGAACTGTCTTAAGGGTATCATAGAGTTCCTAAATGAGTTCCTGTGTAATAAATGTTTATCTTTATCTTTAACTTTCTGTGAATGTTGTGATTCTTCTATGTGTAAGGTTACATTGTCACATTCTACAGATATGGTGGTTCCACATTGTATGTATGTCTGTTGCTTTTCATAGTTAGACATGTTTTGCTTGCTGGTTGTTAGTTTGTAATGCTAATCAGATGCTGTAACTTGCTCAGTATCATATTAGTGCTGGTACTCTTCATGCAAACTGGGACATTGTTGAGGTAGTTGTCCAGTGAAGTCCCTATGTTGAGGTAACTTAGGGTCTGATGGTGGCAGAGTTCATAATGTTGTGTATTGTTGCATAGGAGTAAAGTGTACTATCAGATGTGGAGCACAGGAGTTCAACCTGTCAATATATGTTTTATATTAGGGAAAAGAGTACGGTGTGTTAGCAAAACAGTTGCCGGTGTGCGTAACAGTGGATAGGGAATTGTTGAGCATTAGGCTGAGAATATAGTAGGTAGTGTTTAGTTGTGACAATATCTTGGGTTGAACATTGATAGTGTTCCATGAACTTGTGGTTTATAGGGAATATTGTGTTGTCTGGTGTTACCGGTGACCTGGTACAAATTAATGTATAAAATATTCTAGAAGGTGTAGACAGGGAACTGATTATGGGTTCCTTGGCAAATGTAGCCACTTTGGTAGGTAGGAATGACAGCCCAATTTACCAGAACAAAGATGTCATTCTTATGCCTGTTAACTGAATCAATGCTGATATGTTGTTTGTGTGCAATGTCTGTTATATGTTAACCAAATGTGTTGAGATGTTGTGGCTGTTTGCAACGGCTGATGTATGTACTCTGTTGTTTGTAGCTATGTGTTTACAGCTGGACAAATGAGATCAATCTTCCACGGCTTGTGTATGTAGGAGCTGTGTGGTGTAGTTACATTGAACTGAAAAGGTGGAGCAGATTGACATTGTTGCATTAGGTGGTCCATTCTATCAATATCAAGTGTAATTTCATGATAGCAGTGGCACAATTGAAGAAAATAAAGTGGGTGACCTGATGATGCAATACTGATTGTTGTATTTAACAATTAGAGATGTAGTCACCTTGAAGAAGGGGGTAGCAAAGAATGATCATGACATAGAATCAAGGGTTACCTCAGAATAACAGAATAGATAATTAGATGGAGGTACATTTATGACCTATGTGTTAATTCATGTGCTCATTGCTTCATATGTTTAATATGTCTTCTTTACAATGATAATCATAGATTGTGTTTTCCATTGTTACAGGAGCGGCTGACTAGTTAGTGTCAGCAAGCCTGGGTTCTTGGTGGGATAGTAAATTGTGTCACAACTCTTTGTTTATGTCATGTCTTGGGGTTTATGTTGTGTAACCTATGTTTTTGTAGTGCCTTATTGTCTGTGCAGTGTTGCTTGTGTCAAGGTTCTTTATTGTGTCAGTCTAACAGCTATTGCTTGGAGCACCTGTGTTGTGGTACTTGGTGTACCCTGTTGTCTGTGCTGTGATTGGTTAGGGGTTACCCACTGTGGTGATTTGGTATATAAGTTGTCTATTGTATCTGTTATTGACATGCAATGTGCTGCTAGAAGAAATAAAGAGCTTGTTTATTTGTCCTTGATTTGTTTGTTTAGTCTCTTTTAGTTTTTACTTTTTACAGTCACTATTTCTACCACAATCCAACACCTTAATCCAATGTCTGGGTCTCAAATATGACAGTCAGTCCAGAGTTGAGGCCCCTGCCTGAGATCTCGTATATCTTCTTATCTAATCACTATCATCTTTTTTGTTGGTTGAGGCGGTGTGAGGTTCTCTCTCTTTTCACTATTTTTCTTCTTTGGCCGTAACGAAGTCAGAACTACTCTTTACCTCTTAGCACCGTAGTGAAGGAAGCATCAGTCTTTATGATTGTCTCCCTTTGTCTTTTACCATCGACTACAATTATAAACTAATGATATCTTTTAATACAAAAGATTTATATGAAGATTCTTAGTTCAACTAGTGAACTAAAACCAAAACACAATGCGTGTTAATTGGGTACATGAAGACTACACTTCCTAGCTCTCTGGCATTGTCATCTTTCATACAATTATAGACACAGACACGCGGAGACGATGTCACGACACAGAATCATTTGGGGGTCTTTGAATCCCTTCCATGGCTTGAGCTGACTTAGACCTCCTGTTTAGATATGGGAGTCGAGATACGAACATTCTCTCCACTGGATAGGGAAGCACCTTCTCAGTTATCGTACTCCGGGTCTGGTTTGAGCAGTAACAGCAACGAGACTCCTTAAATGAAATAAAAACAGGCGCATACCCTTCAGTATCTTGGTTATGATCAAGTGGTTGAGGACTGGTTTTGTCTCTGCGTGTCTGGGGGTGCTGTATTCGACATAGTTCCTATTCGTTCCTATTCGCTGTGTTTTAATCTCAAAACTATGGTTCAAGGTTTAGTTTGGCGATATATTGTAGGACGTGGTGATACAAGGTATACCAATTTTACCCATGCGAAAGAGATTCCAAAAATGGAAATATCCGAAGACAAATGGTCAGTTGGATTAAAACACATATGCAGATTTTAGTGTCAAAAATGCATTAAAAATGTACAGATCTGTAAACTTGGTGTGACTCATGTGTGCTATTTACCTGCGCCTATTTCCTTAATAATAACATTAAGGGTAAGTCCCGGGGCAGTCAGGATGGTTCCCTGGGTACCTGTGAAAAGGCCAACAATAATACAGCCTATTCAAACATAAAACTTTCAACATAGAGCAATTGATTGTTGCCAAGGAGCTGGGAAGTGTAGCCAAAAACATAAAGGAGCAAATACGTAAGAATAAGGCAATCTGGCAAGGTGGCTGAGGAATTCGAGAAATCTTGCTTTAAGATGTCTCGATTAACCCTTTTGAATTCTTTACTTCCCAAATTCAGTTTCCACAACACCTGGTTTATGCATAGTTCTTCTGACACATAATGTCACTCTTTTCGGCCTGCCATTAGAAGATGGTTTAAGTAAATTTATATTTTAATATACATCACCTGGTAGTATTGCCTGCATGTGAGAATCATATTCCTCATGTTTCTTCTACCTCTCTATTCAGTCAATCGCCAGGTTTTTATTATATTTTCCGACTTTCCACGTGGTTGAAATCAGTACATTTGTTCCTAACACTTTCAAAATATGTACATAATACATTCACAAAATTCACATCATAATAATCTTTACGGTTATTCAAAATATAAGTACCACCTGGAGTCAAACTCTCAATTTCACCTATTTTACATGTGTCATAGTCACACATAATCGGGAGAAATTCTGAAGTTTCCCAATATCGGAATATATTTCTGTCCGCCTTCGTTATTATCTACGCTGATGTATTGTTTTATTCACACAGCCACAGGCTTGCGAGGAAATTGAGCTCCTAAAAGATCATCAGTCAAGGATGAGATGTGATTAGGCAGCTTCAATGCGTGAATACGTCTGTTACTCTCCAGCGCTGTGTGTTTTAAAATAAGCGGATGCCGTTAGTTTCAACTTACGGCACAGTAGTACTCATAGCGTATCACATATCACCTAGGACCTGTTGGTGAAGTTAAGATTATATCCCTAGTCTAATTGACTTTTGGGGCAGGATAAGGGGTCGAAGTCGGGATGGAGCAAAATATGACGTCACCTTCAATCTATGAAGTGATGATAATTGTTGTTCTTACTACTGGTGAGTATTTTTTACCGTTAACACCGTCAGTGAGGTAGCATAAGGTCATTATTTGCGTAACGACGCTATATTTAGACAAAAATTTTATTTAAACATCAGCTACCGTAGTTCGCGTAATTTCTTTTATGCCGATTTCTGCCTTATCTCGTCACAATGAGAAGGCAAAAACTGGAACATGTTGTGACAACTGGAAACATTTGTGAAAAAAGAGACAGAGGAAGACAGCGTGAAATTATTTTTGACAGATTTGCGTAATGGCACGGAAGGGAGTCAACAAACGAATTGATCCAATTTGTAGAAAAACATGATCGCCCACGCCAGCCGACAAGGCACTTGATGATGGCATATGTAGTTAGACCCACACTTGTATAGTCCACATGGCACTCTGTGGGCGGTATCCCGCCAGCCGACAAGGCACTTGATGAAGGCAGCCGACAAGGCACTTGATGATGGCATATGTAGTTAGACCCACACTTGTATAGTCCACATGGCACTCTGTGGGCGGTATCGCGCCAGCCGACAAGGCACTTGATGAAGGCATATGTAGCTAGACCCACACTTGTATAGTCCACATGGCACTCTGTGGGCGGTATCACGCCGGCCGCCTTTACTTCCGAAAACATTTCCTGGCACCCATTTGTATAGACTGGGTCGCCCTCGTGCGAATGGAACCCGAGATCACAGGTTCTGCAGGCGAACTAGGCTGCTAAGTTACCGCGCCTCCCCTTCCCTTAGCCTCCCCCGCCCCTGCCTTCCGATGTCTAGTTTTGTTTGTTCATGTTTCAAATATAAATGTGTATTTGTTATACGGCTGGATTATCTCCATATAGCCCGTTTGTTTTGCTCTATCCTACCGCAGTCAAAGTGGCTGACATTAGCCACATTTCAGCTAACCACTATCTAGTCGAAGGTTGAGGAATGTTACTGCAGCTGTGGCAATTTCTTACAGCAAATACCGCCACAATGAAGTTACGTCTGAACTGATTGACGTTTCCTTTCCCAGTGAATATCTCGGTGGCATGAGGTACTGCTTTTATCATTCAGATCCTCTTTTCTATTTCCTTATCATTTCGTTAAGCACTTTGTTGACTCTTTTTTTTTTCAATTGCCTCACTTCCTGTCTTTATTGTGTTATCATTCAGTGCCCATGCTGCGTTGTGTTCGGATGTAGTATTTCCACTGGGGAAGTGAGTGTTTAGTGTTTGTGTAGTTTTATCTGGTGTGTATGTTGGTCGAAGAAGATTTTCATTGCAATATTCAATTATTGTATGTCTTTAGTTTGTTGAACATCCTGAACACAATTGATTTTTCATTTTTCCCATGCCTTTATAATGCATATCTTTTATATTGTTGCTGTTTTCGGTTAGCCTTGAATGATGTGTGAATGAAATAATGTATGAAAGAGGATGATAGAAGAGCAGAATGTAAGACAGGCCTGCGAGCCCAATTCTTAACCCTTTGAAAATAAAGTTTTGTTGTTGTTGTTGTTGTTGTTGCTGTTGTTGTATTGAATGTTTTTAATACAGTTTGATAGCATTTTGCGGCCGTTTAGCGAAGTTGATTGCACAAACACAGTCGGGGGAGGTTTCGTCACTTGCTAATTGAAGGAACGACTGGTCATCTATGCCTCCGTGCATTCAGACCTAAGATAGTGATGAAGATATCATATCACAGGCCCATAACTGTAAACTCTGTACAAATTATCAAAATTTATGATAGCATATATTTAGACCAGGGTGTGACAGCACACTAAAAACAGGAAGCGTGGCAATCAAAGACAATCAGCAGAGTGCTTAACTAAATAGTAGGGAAATATAAAATAAGAGTCTGAATGAACAAAGCAGTACGGCCAAAACACAGCCAGGGGATATTGTATTGACTAAACCTAAAAGGTAATAATCTGTGAGAATGCTGGAGCCAACTGATGCGCGCGTTAACTTGTTTACGCCAAAATTCGTCGGTAGAAATAAGCACATTCTGTAAATAACTGACATCAATAACTGTGGGGAAACCCGAGATATCAGCCAATGACAATATAGCAAAGCGCTGTATAGCGAGGTATACCTGTAGTGTCATCATCCATCTTATAGTCCATTCTTCTTATAGTCCATGTTGTGTGGTGTTGGTGATCATGTCTGTCCAGTGCTCTGTCTTATGTACTGTCATTCTTCTTATAGTCCAAGACGTGTGGTGTTGGTGATCATATCTGTCCAGTGTTCTGTCTTACGTACTGTCATTCTTCCTATTGTTCATGTCGTGTGGCGTTGGTGATCATGTCTGCCGAGACTTGTGTCTCTCGAGCATTCAATCATTTCTGATACCGACGTCCCTCCATGCCATGATGTCGAACGAACGAACGAACGAACGAATGAGCATTTTTCGAACGAACTATTTTCAAAAGAGTCACAAATTGGGCACGCAGGCCCGTCTTACATTCAGCACTTCCAATCACTGATCTTTTAGTCATCAATTGTCCATGTTACATTAACACAGGAAAACAACATTGTCAAATGGATTTTGTAAACATAAACAACGCATATTACCATGTTATGAGACAGGCAGACATGGGTACACATGCACATTCACACACACGCACACACACAGACATACACACACACACACACCTGCATACACACTTACATCATTTGCACAAACTTTCATAGTTATCCACACACGCAATAGCACACAAATACACACTCCCTCACAAACACTGCATGCACACATAAACACACAAACATATACGCATACATACATACATACACACACACACACACATATATATATATACACACATACATATACATACACACACATACACACATAATACACATGCACATACACACACATATATAGAAAATACACACACATAATACACATGCACATACACTCATACACACACAAACAAACGCACATGTACACACACATACACACACACACACAATGTCAAACTGTTCAGCATCTTCTCTCTTCGTCTCTCCCTGTCTCCCTTCCCTTCCAACTTTCCCGTTGTGATTACATACCTCATCTTTCTCTTTCTCGTGCCACGCCCAAAGAATGTGGACTGTCTTCCTCTGATGCCAGTAACCAGTTCTCTTTGTGAGTTAACTTCTTTCAAGATTTCTTCATTGTTCTTTCTATCCATCCACGGTGTTGTCATCATTCTTCTATAAAACCACACCTTCCACATAATTCCTCACTTGTCTGCTAATTGTCCATCATTCGCCTCCGTACATCAAGGATCAATAAAGCTCTTAAGAACTCTTCTCGTCACCTCGACTGACAAAGATAAATTGCTGAGAATATTCTTCATCTTGTGGAATGCTGCTTTTGCATTGGCCATTCTGTATTTGATTATTTGGTTGTTTCGGGATTTGAAGTTTAAATATTGAGCACAACCCACTACTGGCAACGCTGAATGTATTCTGGTATGAACCTAAGGCCCATCCACGTCAACATGGAAGCACTATACTCGAGTTTCGCTCTCGTTTGAGCTCGTCAGTAGTGCATATCCTTGACCGGATCCGGAAACAAGTCCCGGATCACTCTGTTCAAGCCCCAGGCTTTTCATTGTCCCGGATTTGAAACCAGCTACAGGCGATTTGGAAGCAACAACGCATTGCGTTGATTTTTATGAGCTTTAGTCGTTGAGAAAGCAATGGATAACTACTGAATGTATAATTTTCTAGAAAATCACAAGTCAATAAGATGGGGTGGTAAAGGACATTTAACTAATTCTGTCCGGGAGAACGACTGCAAATAATCTCTCTCGGGAAGACGCTAATGCTTCTCAACGTTAAGACGACCTTAATATTAAGGCATTTTAATAAGCGTTAAACTCAGTCTTCCAAGCTATTACCTAAAGCCAATCAGCCAACCAACCAATCAACCAACCAACCAACCAACCAACCAACCAACTAACAAAGTTATGCGGCATAATCATTGGTTCACCGTGGCAGGTAGACATGTTTCCAGCACTGGCACCGGAACAATTTAACCCACCTTTCTATATGTGTGAATCCGTTTATTTATGCAAGGAAGGGTGAACTCATTCGTGCAAAAAAAGTGTAACCAATACATGCTTGAAAAATTTATGCTATTCATACAAGAAAGATTTAGTCCATTGATGCAAGGAAGATATAGTTCATTCATTCACAAGGAAGATTTAATCCATTCATGCGAGGGAGATTTAGTCCATTCATGCAAGGGAGATTTAGTCCATTCATGTGAGGGAGATTTAGTCTATTCATGCAAGGAAGATTTAATCCATTCATGCAAAGACGATTTAGTCCACTCATGCAAGAAAGATTTAATCCATTCATGCAAAGAAAATTTAGTCCACTAATGCAAGGAAGATTTAGTCTGACTCGAGCAAATGTTAAAACCATGGCAATGAAAGAACATATGAGCAAGCAAAGGCTGAAGGTCACCTGGAGCAGCCCGAACCAGCCCAGTGCTTTACAGAAACAAAGACACTCCTAAAACAATCTATGACTTTGAGTTAGAAAATATCAAATTAAGTTGTACAGACAAGAGAATGAGAGTATCAGCAGACTAGGAAGACAGCAGTACATCAGCATCCCCAGAATATGAAGAGAGCACTGTGGATTACAGCACACCTCTAGCGAATGCATCACATTTGCAGTTGTAGAAAATCTGACCCTTAGGAGCAACCTTGCGCTACAAATTAATGAGGAGCCAGTGAAGACCGCATGCGTGTCCTACTGTTTATTGCCCATGTTGGAATATAACCAGTGCAGATGTGGATCGCTATGGAAGAAGGACTTGTTTCCTTCGGCGAACGTTTCATCACCATGTGCCATGCCGATAAACGTGGGCGGTCATGTTTTGCCATCTCACTCGATCACTAGATTCGTGGATCAGCTGTGTTCTTGTCTCGACAATGTCATGTGGCCAAGCCATCCAGAAATTTAATTTTCGGCCTTCCCCTAGTTCTTTCCCCTCAATCACCATGTTCTCTAGTTTATTTCTTCTCATAACGTTTTAGGTCTTCATCTTCACTGGTCCCCCAGAGTGCCTCCCGTGGGGAGATTTCCTCTTTCTGTCCGGCAAAATGTGGGCAGTCTTTATCTAGAAGTCTTTATTTATGAGGTTTCCTTTAGTCCTACTCAAGTGCAAATCTCAAGTAAAGCCCATTCGTTGACGGTGTGCTCATTGTCTGCCATGTCCTGGTGTGGTCAATAGTTTTCGTTTCCTTTACTTCAAACCGTCCTCAGATCGTTTCAGGTGTGTGCTTACTGTCGAGTCTTCCTTTAAAGTGTCGTCCCTGGAGTGAGGGGAGCCAACACCCACATTATAATTTTTTTTTTCTATCAATAACCTGGAGAAACCACCAGCTTCCGTCCAACACACTCCTTCAGTTCATGGACACCTTTTCCTCTCTCTATCACTGTCGTACTATGCCCCCTCTCATTCTTCCCCACGCAACATATTCAACAACTCTTGCTTCTAAAAATTAATAAAGATTAATTTATTAAAAGAAAAGTGTAATGTACGTGAGACGTGTATGCGAAGAAAATGTGTGACGTGTTCTATAATGTGTGTAGGATCGGACCCTCAGATAATAGCATAGTCAGTTCATCCTTGCAAGGACACACCACAGCACGTTAAGTCAGAACAAATCCATCTCACCCAGTACTGTATCTCTCCTGCCGGACACCGACTGTCATCTGTAGCTACCTGGTAATCCATCTTCCTGATCATCCGAAATAGATACTGTTTGTAAATTACAGCTGATCATGGACCGGTTGCACACTACACATTATAAGTTCCTATCGGTCCTAAAAACTGTACGAATCCTTTGTTGTGTGTACTTAGGTATCACTGTTATTGTTAATTTACTTGATCTTAACTAGTGTCTATAAAGTCTCAAGTATGATGTCTTTTGTAATATTTCACTGGAATCTATCACACGATGTGACTTACATTTTAATGTTCTCGTTCCTTTAACAATGTTTGTATGATGTGTGACATATCAACAATCATCACCCATCCTAGGTGAACCTTAACACGCAGGAGTCGTTATATTGGCTGGCTCTTCTGAGCCATGTTATGGTGAACCCTCCTGAGTATGAGTCCAGCGTGAACATTATACCCCCTTTCGTCTCGGGTGTTATTCGTTTTCCGTAAGAAAGCATTTGAGTGGCCAACTGGTGTTCTACTAATTGGAGTTGCACTTCTTCAAAACCAGTGTTGAACTTCCTCGTAACTGGCAGGGAACCTGTTAGAGAAACAACACATCTGGTGATAGCACTAGTCACTGATCCTACCGGCTGACTGTAAGCCTATTGCCTTGCTCTGTTATTTCTCAGCTAACTAAACTCTGTCATAGAGCCTATTAGCTCCTCACCTACGTCCGAATCAGGCGATGACAAGGAAAGACCCATAAACAGAGTGCAAAACTTCAGTGGGCAAACCACTGAAAGATCCCCCCATTGGACACTTTCCCCATCTCCCAACCCATCTTAAATCTCTCCAAATATCACCCCGCTATCCTATTCATCCTAGCAGAGCCAATTATCACTTCACTACTCTAACTAGTTTTCCACTAACAGTGCTAATCATCACACTCTAGTTTTAACAAGACTACTGCCTATATTAATTAGGCCTAAATAGACTATATTAACTACCTTAGGCAACACCGCAGTTCGATCAAATCACATCTACATTTGCCATGACAGGCACGTGTAAAATTAAATTAACTTAATTCGCACAGGGTAGACATATTTCCACTCAGTACTGCAGTGCCAAAGCACGTCCGCCTAAATCAACTGTTTGAGTTACACTGTATCCCCCAATCATGGTTTTTCAAACAGCCTTGAATTGTTCACGTGACGTTGTTGATGTCCTGCAGGTGTCCCAATGTTTCCAATAACAAACCCACAACTTTCTGTCAGGTGGTGACAAGCAATACCGCCATTCCGTTTGATGTCGGGAAATTCTAAATGACAGACGGACTGTTTTCTCCCGAGCCGGGCACTTCCGCTTGAATCCGACCTGTTTTTGAACTGTCAAGGGCGGCGTATTGATTCATCTCACTCACCCCCTCCCCAGTAAACATCTGCAGCTGTTACTTTTGACCGTCCTGGGATTTTTGACATCCGATTTGTTTTCTCTGTTAGTTAAAATAGTTGTGGCTGTGAAAACATCCCGTTAATCAGAATGCCTTTATTATCATCAACTGGTTAATCACGGTTTTTTTTTTTCGTGACACTTACCTCTTTCAAGTTCTGCGGTTGGTGGCGTTGCTTGTCTTCCTCCAGCCTTCGCTAACTGGTCCTCCTCTTCATGTTCTGACATATCATATTGGGCCAGTATCCGCCGAGTGGCTAGCACGCTCAGCTACAATTTGGGAGACCCGGGTTCTGTAAGAAAATCAATATTTTTTTTCTATCAGGGGACAAAACCCTAACAAGCAAAGTTTACGTCGACTGCACTAGCCTGAGGAATTAAGGACGTCAGGCTTAATGCCTCAGGCTCAAGACTCCCCTGCCCTACACTGCAAGGTATAGGGTGCATTTTTAATGACTGTGCAGTTTTTGAAAATATTGCCGTTCCAAATTTTGCATTTGCCGTTTGTGTTGCATGAACTCCTCAGAGGGCGAATACAAAACTTGGAACGGCAATATTTTCAACAACTGTACAGTCATTAAAAATACACCCTGTATTATATAGGCAGTAATGACAGTGTGTGTGTGTGTGTGTGTGTGTGTGTGTGTGTGTGTGTGTGTGTGTGTGTGTGTGTGTGTGTGTGTCTGTCTGTCTGTCTGTCTGTCTGTCTGTGTTGCGTGCGCGCGCGCGCATGTTTTAGGCAGCTTTCTACTGTTGTCTTTTATTTCATGGATACAAGAAGTACATCTAGACATTGTAGCCATGGGAGAGCACAATTTAGGACCCACTGCTGTTTGATCTGTCCAGGTCTCGTGTAGAAGGAATCGTGTCAGCTCTGTTTTCATTAGAAGATGTGATGTGCCTTGGGGATGAGCTTTGTTCCCTTGATTAGGATAATTGACTAGGAAAGGAGCAATTTCCGGGTGGCGGCATCATCACCAGGCAAGTCTCGCACAAACTGCTTCCGCTGACCTTGACTTGTTATCGTAGGAACGTCGCAGACGATACTTGAAAAGTGGGTTAATGTATGCAGGTCTTCTTGTTTATTACTGGCTGTGTTAGACTGGGGGTGGGGTGGAAGTGTCGTTGTAGAGTGATGGCTAGACGCTGGCCCGCTGGCCCGATAGTCATGTGTTTGATCCGCGGAGGACTATGACGACGTCGTCGGAGGGAGGGAGGAAGGGAAGACAACACAAGGGTAGAGCAGCAGAAGGAGAGGTTATAGAGGTAGCAGAGCAGAAGAAGCAGAGGTCGCAGATGAAACAAAGGTAGCATAAGAAGCAGAGGTAGCAACAGAAGTAGAGTCGGCAGTGGTAGGAAATATAACAGATGTTGCACAATTAGCAAAGTTAGCAGAGTAAGCAGAGGTAGTAGTGGTGGCAGAGGTAGTAGTGGTGGCAGAGGTAGTAGTGGTGGCAGAGGTAGCAGAAGAAGCAGAGGTGGCAGTGGTAGCAGAGGTGGCAGAAGAAGCAGAGGTGGCAGTGGTAGCAGAGGTGGCAGTGGTAGCAGAGGTGGCAGTGGTAGCAGAGGTGGCAGTGGTAGCAGAGGTGGCAGAAGAAGCAGAGGTGGCAGTGGTAGCAGAGGTGGCAGTGGTAGCAGAGGTGGCAGAAGAAGCAGAGGTGGCAGTGGTAGCAGAGGTGGCAGAAGAAGCAGAGGTGGCAGTGGTAGCAGAGGTGGCAGTGGTAGCAGAGGTGGCAGTGGTGGCAGAGGTGGCAGTGGTAGCAGAGGTGGCAGTGGTAGCAGAGGTGGCAGTGGTAGCAGAGGTGGCAGTGGTAGCAGAGGTGGCAGTGGTAGCAGAGGTGGCAGAAGAAGCAGAGGTGGCAGTGGTAGCAGAGGTGGCAGAAGAAGCAGAGGTGGCAGTGGTAGCAGAGGTGGCAGTGGTGGCAGTGGTGGCAGAGGTAGTAGTGGTGGCAGAGGTAGTAGTGGTGGCAGAGGTAGTAGTGGTGGCAGAGGTAGTAGTGGTGGCAGAGGTAGTAGTGGTGGCAGAGGTAGTAGTGGTGGCAGAGGTAGTAGTGGTGGCAGAGGTAGTAGTGGTGGCAGAGGTAGTAGTGGTGGCAGAGGTAGTAGTGGTGGCAGAGGTGGCAGTGGTGGCAGAGGTGGCAGTGGTAGCAGAGGTGGCAGTGGTAGCAGAGGTGGCAGTGGTAGCAGAGGTGGCAGTGGTAGCAGAGGTGGCAGTGGTAGCAGAGGTGGCAGTGGTAGCAGAGGTGGCAGTGGTAGCAGAGGTGGCAGTGGTAGCAGAGGTGGCAGAAGAAGCAGAGGTAGTAGTGGTGGCAGAGGTAGTAGTGGTGGCAGAGGTAGTAGTGGTGGCAGAGGTAGTAGTGGTGGCAGAGGTAGTAGTGGTGGCAGAGGTGGCAGAGTGGCAGTGGTAGCAGAGGTGGCAGTGGTAGCAGAGGTGCAGAAGAAGCAGAGGTGGCAGTGGTAGCAGAGGTGCAGAAGAAGCAGAGGTGGCAGTGGTACAGAGGTGGCAGTGGTGGCAGAGGTGGCAGTGGTAGCAGAGGTGGCAGTGGTAGCAGAGGTGGCAGTGGTAGCAGAGGTGGCAGTGGTAGCAGAGGTGGCAGAAGAAGCAGAGGTGGCAGTGGTAGCAGAGGTGGCAGTGGTAGCAGAGGTGGCAGTGGTAGCAGAGGTGGCAGTGGTAGCAGAGGTGGCAGTGGTAGCAGAGGTGGCAGAAGAAGCCCAGAGGTAGGCAGTGGTAGCAGAGCGTGGCAGTGGTAGCCGAGGTGGCAGTTGGTAGCAGAAGTGGCTAGCAAGAAGCAGATGGTGGGCAGTGGTATAGCAGAGGTGGCAGAAGAAGCATACGGTGGCAGAAGAAGACGCCGAAGGTGGCAGTTGGTAGGCTTGTAGCAGAGGTGGCAGAAGAAGCAGATTGGTGGCAGTTGGTAGCAGAGGTGGCAGAAGAAGCAGATTGTGCAGTGTAGCAGAAGGTCGGCAGTTGTCGCAGAGGTGGCCAGTTGGTAAGCAGAGGTTGCAGTGGTAGCAGTAGGTGGCCCCCAGAAGAAGAATATGGTCGGCAGTTGTCATGCATGATGGTCGGCATAAGGAAGCAGAGGTGGCAGTGGATGCAGAGGTGGCCAGTGGTATAGCAGAGGTGGCATTAGGTAGCAGAGGGTGCAGTGGTAGCAGAGGGTGGCAGTGGGTAGCAGAAGGTTGCATAGTTGTTAGCAGAGGTGCAGATGGTAGCTAGATGGTAGCAGAGGTAGCAGAGGTGGCAGAGGTAGCAGAGGTTACAGTGGTAGCAGAGGTGGCAGTGGTAGTAGAGGTAGCAAAAGTAGCAGTGGTAGCAGAGGTAGCAGAGATCTCAAACGTAGCAGAGAAAGCAATGGTAACAGAAGAAGCAGAGCTAAGAGAAGAAGTAGAGATAGCAGTCAGCACTAGCAGCAAAGATAGCCGAAAACTAATGAAGCAGAAACGAAGAAAGAGGACTCGCACAGAGAAGGAGAAGCAAGTAAAATAACAAGAATTGCTTGCTTTAGTCCACCCATCTACCACAGCACAGACAATAATAATTTACATGTTGCTTTTTTCTGTTTTTACCGTTGACAGATCAACATTCAAAACCAGCGCACGCAATAAGATATTACAGCACTTGTGATAAGCATGGGCAATGCGGAGAATTCACAGATCTCACACAGTTTACATTAAATACGGTAAACTGTCTGATTATCCTTGCCGATGATTTATTAACACAACGGGGAATGCAAGCAACTCGATCCCCCACAAGGAATGTGTCATATCTATGCGCATGTTGTTTAATAACGTCGTATGTTATTCCTTAACTACCTTGCCTACAGGCGTGGGCGATGCCTTCTCACAGTTCTCGTTCTCTAGTGCTATTTTTCACTGTTTCTACATTTTCTTTTGTCCTACTCCCTTTACTGCGAAGCGTCGCAGACAAGAGGCAGGTGTATTTTCTGTTCGCTTGTCTTATTGCGTGTACTAACTTCATATTTGATGTCTTCAATGTCTCTTGTACTCCATCTAGCCTAGCCATCTTTTTCTTGGGTCGTCCTGTCGCCTTCTATTCTCACATAAAACACTATAGCCGTTGGTTGATCTTGTTTTATTCTGGTGAATGTCCGAACCATTTAATTCTTTGGTGTTCTTTATGTGCCAATGCACCAGCTTATATCTGAACACCAAGCGGAGTCTCCATGGCGAAGTAGTCAAGCCGTCTGCCTCGGGCTCCGAAGGTTATTGGTTCGAATCCATGCCGTGTCCTTCTGTTCACGAGTGCTTTTATTTCGGCTCCTGTGGGTCGCCGCTGGGGCTACGGAGTTCGTGCTTTGTGCGACGCTTTCCGCGCTGCGGGGATTGAGCCATATAGGATAACAACCCGTTGCAATGAAGTCGACCCTGTCGACTTTTAAGAGACTTTTTTTTGTTAATCTGAACACTGATTTTGAGGTGAACGACATCTCTACAAGATAAAGCTGTTAATTCACGCAGTGTTGATGAGATTACGTGTAGCTGATAACTGCGTTGCAGTTACAATATGGAATAGAGGTCCGTAAATGTAGATAAAGTTAGTTGCATGTCCTTTACAGGATGTAGCAGTCAACCCCAGCATTTTTTGGCTGTTCGTGATTCCTGGGCAAGTTTAATTTCAGTAGCTTGCTATTGCTTTCTGAGCGACCGGCACCCATACCAATTCATAAAGACCATCACTGCTATGGTTTGAACGCGGGTATACAGGATTACAAACTGCGTCCATAACACCTGAGCCACGGAGCAGGCGTCAATGATACACAGCCCAATTAGAATATGGAATATAGACCTCTATATATAGAGGTAAATAGCAAATTATCCCTAGATCAGGAAATCAACATCAGGATTGGTAAGTCAGCAACAACAATGACCATGTTGGCAAACAAGAGTCTGTGAGAACAGGAAGCTTACTGCCAAAACAAAAGTCCTCGTCTACCAAGCCTGTGTCCTTAGTACTCTTCTTTATGGCAGTGAAACCTGGACAACTTACTCACACCAAGAGAAACGTTTAAACAGCTTTCATATGCGGTGTCTGCGAAGAATACTTGTATTAAGTGGCAAGACAAAATCACAAATACCGAAGTATTGGAAAGATCAGGTTGTGTGACGGTTTATTCCATGCTCAGTCTTCGTAGACTTAGATGGATAGGACATCTTAGGAGGATGGATGATGGCAGAATACCAAAGGACATCTTTTTTGGTGAATTACAGATGGGTAGGTGATCTCAGGGTCGGCCTCTACTAAGATACAAAGATGTGTTTAAGCGGGACATGATTGATACAGGCATTGATAATGCACACTGGGAGCAAGTCGCCGCTGAACGTGTTGTATGGAGGGCAAATATCAGAAATGGAATAAAGACAAGGGAGAAAATTATTGCAGATAAAGCATAC
>JACEFZ010000950.1:42500-55000 GCA_014155875.1 Cepaea nemoralis
GGATAACTAATGTTCCGAATTCGAACAATGTAAATGATTATTTATTTAAATCATTTCATTCAAAGGTTTTTGTGTTTGTGATCTCTTGGCAAGGTTACGTTCAGCAGTTTGCCATTGCTTTCTGAACGACCGGCACCCATACCATTTCGTAAAAAATCCAAATCAGTGCGGTCTGCTGCCGAACCACTCGCAGCTGTGTTTCGAACTGGGGTATGCGGGATTACGAACTGCATTCGTAACACCTTCGCCACGGAATAAGCTGAGCCAAAGTAGAATTAATGTATTCTCTTCATTTGATATGTTACTCTGCTGTATGTCATCTGACCAGATGCACCGACACATATCTGGCAATAAATCCTGCACTAAATATATGTAAACGGCATTCGTGTAGCAAGTCTTTTGCAGAACGTCGCACTTATCATAGAACGTTGTGAAGATTCTGGATCCTGTGCCAGTTCCCTGCCTGCTTAAATCCATGCCCAAGCTATCTTCACTGTTCTGCTTCGTTCTTCGTGCTGGTAGACCTCTGCCTCTTCCCCCAGATACCATGTCTTCCCCCCAGATACCATGTCTTCCCCTAGATACCATGTCATCCCCTAGATACCATGTCTTCCCCCAGATACCATGTCTTCCGCCAGATACCATGTCTTCCGCCAGATACCATGTCTTCCCCCAGATACCATGTTCTTCCCCCAGATACCATGTTTTTCCCCCAGATACCACGTCTTCCCCCAGATACCATGTCTTCCCCAGATACCATGTCTTCCGTTACTGTACTCTCTTAATCAGTGGTTCTCAACCTTTTTTGGCCCATGCCCCCCCCCCTCTTCACCATATGTTGAGAATGTCATTCATCTCTTTCGTACTTCCTCACTATAAATTCACCCCACCCCTCCCCACCCTGCCCCTACATAGTATACGTAAAATTTAAGCTAACTTTAATAACAACTCTAGACATCTACATTAAACGTGATTTGTGGGTCTACTTACGTTATAAAACAAATTTCAGAAGGGCGAGGAGTACAGAACTGTATAGTATGGAGCGAAAACCAATATCAAGTAATCGGTTCTTGTATTGATGCAGTCTTGAAATAATCTTCACTCCCCCCCCCCCCCCGGAAACCATAAAATTCCCCCCTATGGGGGGGGGGGAATTCCCCACCGGTTGAGAACCACTGCTCAAAATCATTATGACGTTTGAAAAGGCCAGAGTACTTCAGTTCCTGAAACACGATGCTGTTTTCAAGCCAGTTTTCTCGGTTGAGCCGTTTTCTTCTTCTCAATCCGCGATATTTAAGAATTTATTTCTGGCATTTCAGCTCAAAAAGACACTATTTTATTTTTAGTGATGTCTCGTTTGTGCTATTTTCTTCTTCTAGATTCGCGATATTTATTAATTTGTTTGTCTCTGACATTTAAGCTCGACAAGACCCTATTTTCATTTTAGTGGTTTCAAGAATTATTGCCAAATATTCAAAGAAAACTCTAACCTGCACAGTTCATAGCGACTACACTTGCCATGCAGCCTTAATTCCACAGGCTCAAGTTCCCCCTTGTAGCGAAACCCCAGTGGCCCATGTCCTCATACCTATCCGCTCAATTCCTTCGGAGTGGGATTCTCTGGGTTACTTTCATAACCCGAGCATTTGACACGAATACTTTGAAATCTATCTGTTCTTCGGGAAAACCCAATGGCGCGCCTTGCACCAAATATGACCTAGGGTAATGGTTTGGGCGTGAAATGTCCGGTGTCAACCTTGTCGGTTGTGGTCGGCACAATGTATAAAAGGATCCTTCTTTTGACGGCGAATATAGCCGGAAGTTTCGACAGAGCATCGACATAGAACATTATGTTTACTATGAAGTCCCTGCTGCTGTTGGGCTATACCAGATAGAACCACGGCGGGCCCGAACGAATACTTTCAGACACCTCGGCAGGCTTTTCGTTGAGCTGGGATCGAGTATGTTTGCATTTTGGGCTAGATCCCGCCTAAGTCACTGACACACCCGTACATATATCCTATTTATTCTCCTTGAGTATTTCCCCACCAAAATTGTGCCACGTGATCCCAGGGCACTTTCCCTAACCATTGGACACACTACATTCGTGTAGGCCACGGAAACTTGGAATCCTGGATCTATGGAACCATGTTGTTCGAACAACCTACGCGGGAAATAAAGACCAGAGAACTTGCTGTGAGAGGGTTGTGAATTCATGGGACAATATGGAAAACGATGATCTAGGATATTTATATTTGTGTTGATATTGTATGGACTAGTTTTCTCTCTAGATTGTGTGTAGATGTTTATGAGTTAATCGTCAGATATTTTTTCTGTGCTGTTATGTATTGAGTTATTAAATTTACAATTACAAATATGTTGAAGAACGTCATGTTGTATGCGTGTCAGCCAGAACGACCCTGCAGGAAATAGGTCCTGAGGTCGAAAGAGAGAGTGACAGTGAGTCCGGGGGAAACGGAGGAGGGTTGGCAGGGAAAGACCTATTTAAAGCCAGGGCTATGAAATATACATGAGAAAATTGAGACATAGTTATTAGGGACCCTCCACATAGCTTGTTACAATTTCTGGGGGCACGTCGCGGGATATTTTAAATCCTGGTGGAGCTCTGGCTGATATAGGGATAGGGGACAGATATTCTGGTCTAATATCAATAGGTTCTGCTTACCGTACCTGGCTATTGTCTATACTCTTCCTGACACAGACTGACGACATACGAAGTGTTGTGGTCGTGTATTATATCCATTTGTCAATTACCTATTCACTTACCCTCTGAGTTAAGATGGCATCCGCGAAATTTAATGTGGCTGAAGTGCAGGCTACAGGGCGTGAGATAGGCTATGAAGGGGCTGAGTTACAGAAATATGTTCAAGAAGTGGAGAGAGATTTTAGACAAGCTGAGCGCGAAGCTAAGAAAATTGAGGCAGAGCGCGAAGCTAAGAAATTCGAGGCAGAGCGCGAAGCTAAGAAAATCGAGGCAGAGCGCGAGGCTAAGAAAATCGAGGCAGAGCGCGAAGCAAAGAAAATCCAGGCAGAAGCTAGGAAGTTGGAGGCCGAGCAGGCAGCCAGAGACCATGAGTTCCGTATGAGGGAGTTGGAGCTGAAAGCTCAAACTGCCAAGGAAAGCGAGGGTGCAGTTGGAGGCGCAGTTCTCCCTGACTCAACAACTTCTAGTGGCGGTCCATACCAGGCAATGAAGTTCCCATTGCTCCCGTTCGATGAACACAAAGATAAGATCGACCAGTATCTTCACAGATTTCAGTCGATGGCTTTGGCTATGGGATTGGAACGTGGGAAATGGAACTTGAAACTCTCACAGGGCCTGAGGGGGACCGCGTATGAGGTCTATTCAAGGTTGCCACCTGGTATGGAGAATGACTATGAGGCCCTGGAAAAGGCATTATTGAAAAGGTTCCAGATGACAGCCCATACTTACCGACAACAGTTCAGAAAGTCGAGGAGAGAGCCAGGAGAGATGTTCTCAGCATACAGTGTTAGACTTAAGTCTTACCTTTTGAAATGGATGTCATTAGCAGGATTTGCCAACGACTATGAAAGTTTAGAAGAATTAGTGGTCGTGGACCAAATGAAGAGGATGATGCCTAAGCCATTGCAAACCTTCTTGGTTGAAAATGGGACAGAAAGGTTAGACGTAGTCAACACATTGGCGGAAAGGTATGTGCTAGCTCATGGGGATAATGGGGAACTGGCACAACCCAATCTCCGATCACCAGACACTGGGTCTGGAAAGAAGAAGAACCCCAAACCCACTCACACCAAAAGGGAGGATCCTTTCGAAAAAGTTCCCATTAAGAAACCCTCTGGTAAGAGTCCACCTGGATCTCCCAAAAGAAAGTGGAGTGAAAAGTGGTGCGCCTTCTGCAAATCTCCCACACACAATACGGCCGATTGCAGGCGCAAACAGAAAGACTCTCACTATGCTGCCTGTCTTGTAGAAACCGGGGAGAGGTCTAACAAGGAGGTAGAAGGGAGGGATCCTGGGAACAAAGATTCAGAAAAACCACCAGTAGTAGAGACGGTTCTTGTGAACGGACAACCAGTCGAGTGTCTCTATGACACAGGTCTTCAGTTTGAGGCCGTAATTTCATCACACTTAGTGAGCCCAGAGCAGCTAACCGGGGAATCTATTGAGATTCAAACGGCGACAAAGAGTGCGGTAGCGATGTCTCTTCCAATTGCGAAGGTGGACATCAAATCAAAATATGTTACCGGCACTATTCAGGCAGCCGTTCTGATCGATCCTATCTTCCCGATGATCTTGGGTTGCCGCTACGTCTTCCTAGGGATCCCAAACGAACCCATGTACGTAGGGGCGATGCAAACCAGATCTCAATCGGAGGAGGAGCAGACGCCGGCCTTGATCGTGAATCCCTTGCCTGGGGAGTTACGAGCTGCTCAAAGCCAGGATGCTACTTTGCAACCTTGCTTCAACCAGTTGCCAAAAAGTGCTGACCCACCAAGACGGGGTCAGTATTATATGAAGAATCGGTTACTGTACCGGAGAGCCGGAGTGGAGGAACGCCAGCATGGACAGCTGATAGTTCCTAAGGCTTATCGGGAACAGCTTCTTCATATGGGACACACCATTTCTTTCAGTGGACATATGGGTGTCGGGGCAACACTTCAGCGCATTTCCTGCCATTACTACTGGCCAGGGATGACTGGAGATGTGCGTAGGTACGTCAAGTCGTGCCCAGAGTGCCAGCGTGTGGCACCAAAACACTGGACGGCTCCGGTAGTCTTGGGTGATATGCCCATTATGAACTCTCCTTTCGAGAGAGTTGCCATCGATCTGGTTGGTCCTCTTCCTCGGACTAGGAAGAGGAATATGTATATTCTGACGATGGTGGATTGCTGTTCCATGTGGGGCGAGGCGATACCGTTGGCCACCATCGACTCTAAGCGAGTGGCTGATGCACTGATGGAGACTTTTACTCGGTTGGGATTTCCAAACCAGATCCTAACGGACAATGGGTCTCAGTTCTGTGGTAAGCTGATGGAGGAAGTCTTTCGTATCTTCCAGACTAACCACATTCACACAAGCCCATACCACCCTCAGTCTAATGGGCAAGTAGAGAGGTTTAATGGTACCTTGATGACCATGCTTAGGAAGCTGGCTCAAGAGAAACCAGACAGATGGGATGAATATATCCCAGCCGCCTTGTTCGCCTATCGGGAGGTTCCCCATGGGTCAACCGGGTTGCCACCAGCCACTCTATTATTCGGGAGGCCAATCAAGGGTCCCTTAGAAGCCTTATTGAGATGTTGGACAGAGGAGGAGACTTCCGAAGAGGTGGTATCTTCCTACAAATACGTCGAGGAGTTAAAGAAGAAACTCCAGACAGGTTGGGCTTTGGCGGCTCAGAATCTGAGAGCGGCCAGAAAGAGACACGCGGCCTACTACAATAGAAGGACGAAAGATAGGTCTCTTAAGGTGGGGGATCGGGTTCTGTTGTTACTTCCAGTAGGTTCCAATAAACTCGAGATTGGTTGGCAGGGGCCTTTCCCGGTGGAAAGGGTTGTGTCCCGTACCAATTATGCTATCCGGATCAGGGGGAAATCTAAAATCTTCCACATTAACCTCCTCAAAAAATATGAGGAACGATCCGATGGTACTTCTCTCCCACTCATGACTATGGCGGTCGCGATGGAAACTGAATCGGGCGAAGACGCGGATAGGGAGTATCCTTTACACCCTGGGGAAACCTATAAGGATGTACATATAAATCCTGATCTGTCGGCTGAAGAAACAGAACTAGTCATCCGTTTGTTGGAGTCCCATCAACAGATTCTTACCGATCGTCCAGGGCGGACAGGGTTGGTCGAGTTTGATATGACTCTGACTACCCAAGACCCCATTCGCCAAAAAATATATCCAGTGCCCTTTGCGAAAGAGAAGGCCCTGGAAGCCGAAATCCAGAAGCTTCTGCATGATGACATCATAACTCCTTCGACTTCTCCTTATAATGCCGGGGTTGTCTTGTTGAGGAAGCCAAGCGGGGAGCACCGCTTATGTATTGATTACAGGCATTTAAACAGTTGTACGACATTCCAAGTTGAGCCGTTACCAAACACAAATCAACTGTTTGCCAGATTAAATAGGGCAAAGTACTTTTCAAAAATCGATTTAAGCCGGGGATATTATCAGATCCCTGTGAAGCCTGAGGTTCGGCCCTTGCTCGCTTTCAGTACTCCGAGCGGCCATTACGAATTTAAGGTGATGCCTTTTGGGCTGAGCAATGCGCCCAGTGTGTTCACACGCATGATGAGAAAGTTATTAGACCCTTTAAGGGATCCCTCTGTCGTCTCGTTTATGGATGATATTCTCATCGCGTCTGGCAATCTGAAAGATCACCTGAAATCCTTGGAACAGATCTTCATAAGATTGAAAGAGGAGGGGTTAACTGCCCGTCCAGCCAAATGCATGATTGGCTATCACTCCTTAGAATTTCTGGGACATACTATTACCCCGGGGGGTTTGGTACCGGAAGAAAAGAATGTAGAGAAGGTCAGACTCGCACCCCGTCCTAAATCCAAAAAGGATGTTAGGTCTTTCTTGTCTCTGTGTGGGTTTTACCAGAAATTTATTCCGAAGTTCAACGAAATTGGGGCACCGTTAACCGAAACCCTGAAGAAAGGATCGCCAGATCCTATAGTCTGGACCCCGAGCTGTGAAGAGGCTTATGGGAAGCTGAAACAGGCTTTGGTTGATAGGCCAGTCCTGCAACTCCCAAATTTGGAAAAAACGTTTGTTCTAAGAACCGACGCGAGTAACATAGGGATTGGAGCAACTCTGTTGCAGGAAGGGCGAGATGATCCTACTGTGCTATGTCCGGTGGCATATGCCAGTAGAAAACTGTTACCCGCGGAACGGAATTACTCCACCGTCGAACGGGAATGTCTGGCTCTAGTGTGGGCGGTACAGAAATTTCAACCTTATCTGTATGGAGTACCGTTCAAAGTGCAGTCCGACCATCAACCTCTGACGTTTTTGGCAACTTCTAAGAAACTGAACGCAAGGTTAATGAGATGGTCATTGCTCTTACAACCGTATCAGTTCACGGTCGAATACATCCCCGGAAGGGAGAATGTGGGAGCGGATTTTATGTCACGGCATCCTATGGTCGAAGGTGAGGGGGAGGTAATTCGAACAGAACCTCTGGCAGTTGAAAGTTCGTAGGGTTCGACTTTCTTAAGAGGGGGCCTATGTAGCGAAACCCCAGTGGCCCATGTCCTCATACCTATCCGCTCAATTCCTTCGGAGTGGGATTCTCTGGGTTACTTTCATAACCCGAGCATTTGACACGAATACTTTGAAATCTATCTGTTCTTCGGGAAAACCCAATGGCGCGCCTTGCACCAAATATGACCTAGGGTAATGGTTTGGGCGTGAAATGTCCGGTGTCAACCTTGTCGGTTGTGGTCGGCACAATGTATTGAAGTTTTAAAGAATTTTACAGATAAAGTGCCGCATCCTACTGCTGGGGTATAAAAGGATCCTTCTTTTGACGGCGAATATAGCCGGAAGTTTCGACAGAGCATCGACATAGAACATTATGTTTACTATGAAGTCCCTGCTGCTGTTGGGCTATACCAGATAGAACCACGGCGGGCCCGAACGAATACTTTCAGACACCTCAGCAGGCTTTTCGTTGAGCTGGGATCGAGTATGTTTGCATTTTGGGCTAGATCCCGCCTAAGTCACTGACACACCCGTACATATATCCTATTTATTCTCCTTGAGTATTTCCCCACCAAAATTGTGCCACGTGATCCCAGGGCACTTTCCCTAACCATTGGACACACTACATTCGTGTAGGCCACGGAAACTTGGAATCCTGGATCTATGGAACCCTGTTGTTCGAACAACCTACGCGGGAAATAAAGACCAGAGAACTTGCTGTGAGAGGGTTGTGAATTCATGGGACAATATGGAAAACGATGATCTAGGATATTTATATTTGTGTTGATATTGTATGGACTAGTTTTCTCTCTAGATTGTGTGTAGATGTTTATGAGTTAATCGTCAGATATTTTTTCTGTGCTGTTATGTATTGAGTTATTAAATTTACAATTACAAATATGTTGAAGAACGTCATGTTGTATGCGTGTCAGCCAGAACGACCCTGCAGGAAATAGGTCCTGAGGTCGAAAGAGAGAGTGACAGTGAGTCCGGGGGAAACGGAGGAGGGTTGGCAGGGAAAGACCTATTTAAAGCCAGGGCTATGAAATATACATGAGAAAATTGAGACATAGTTATTAGGGACCCTCCACATAGCTTGTTACACCCCTGTCCTACACCGCAAGGTATTTACTATAGGCAGTACATGACAGTTTTTTATTCAATTTCTCTCATAAACTAACACAGACATAATGACACATAAATTAACTCACACTCACACGCTCACAGATACTCACATATACACATAGCACTAATGTATGGCACATACAAAAGTTCGCTGTTTATTCTTTAGTTATGATTTATTGGCAAATTTACGTTCAGTAGTTTGCCATTGCTTTCTGAACGGTCGGCACCCATACATTGAATAAAAACCAACGCAAGGCGGTCTGCTTCCAAATCGTCCGCAGCTGTGTTTCGAACGTGGTATGCTGGATTACGAATTGTGTCCGTATCTCCTTCTCCACGTCGTTAACTATGAAGAGTACACAATAAACCAACTTTTAGAATATGGGAGGGCAGTACAGGATCTGTAGATATGCAACATAATAAGTTTATTTCATGGACACGAGATCATGTATACAAATCTTACTGGGCGAGAATGAAAAGAGGGCTAATGGAATGCATAGAGAAGTTTAGACATTATGGGATCATTCAAATAAACAAAATCTGATACATATCGTACTGTAGAGAAAGATCGACGGCAAGTGGGGGAGGGCAGAAGGCAGGGGTGCGCATCTGTGAGAGATAATATTAACAGCTGGATGAAAGTATTTTCAGAAATATTGAAGATATGGAAGGAATCAACATTGGGGGACGATGCATCAATAACATTAGATATGCAGATGATACAGTCTTGATTGCAGACAATGAACAGGACCTGCAAAATTTAGTAGATGCGATTGTTACACACAGTGAACAACTAGGGTTAGAATTAAATTGTAAAAAGACACAGATTATGGTGGTCACTAGGAAGGACGTAATACCACAATGTAATATACAAGTAGATGGGAATATTCTTCAACAAGTGAGTAGGTACAATTATCTCGGAACAGTAATAACATCTGATGGGAGATGCCTTGAGGAGATTAGAACAAGAATCGCCATGGCAAAAGTAGCCTTTAGCAAGATGAAAAACATATTGACCAATAAAAAGATGTCAATTGAAACGAGAGAGTGTTGAGATGCTACATAGAACCTGTACTTTTATATGGATGTGAAGCGTGGACAATGAGCAGTCAGGCTGAAAAACATCTGATGGCTGTAGAGATGTGGTTTCTGAGGAAAATGCAAAGAATACCATGGACAGCCAGAAAGAGCAATGAACAAGTCCTTCAAGAAACAAATGAAGATCGTAAACTGATTAAAGAAATTAGACGTAGACAGTCAAAATTCTTTGGGCATGTTATGAGAAGAAATGGATTGGAGAATTTGGTGACAACTGGTAAGATCGAGGGGAACAGACCAAGGGGAAGACCTAGAAGCAAGTACCTGGATGGCTTGGCCTTGTGGCATGGTCGAGACAGAAACACGGAGCTGATCCATGACTCTGGTGATCGAGTGAGATGGCAGAACATGACCGTCCACGCTTACCGGCATGGCACATGATGGATGGATGGATGAACCGCAGTCTTTCGGATGACACAGAGTAAGTGCAGAAAGTGATTTTCTTCTACTTCTTCTTTCGTTCGCGTGAAATATGTTTATAACTGCAATGTTGACTCTTGTGTGAATCTAACAGTCTTTTTTAGTTCACTCAGCGGTCCATCGAGTTTATCTTCCACTGTTGTCTCTCTAGGCCAGAAGGTTCGCCTGGATATGTTGTAGTGTTTTTGATCACACCCAAACCTTCAGTGTGGAGACAACACCTGAATGATGATTATGATGATCATAATGACGATGATGATGATGGTAATGATGGTAATGTCGATGGTAGTAATGATTATGATGATGACAATGGCAATGATAATTATTGTTATTGTGATGATTATGATGATGAATGTGATGATAATTACGATGACTGATGATGATGATGCTGATGATGATGATGATGATGATGACGATGACAAGGACGGGGCTACCCGTGTCACATCTTACTTTGTAAATCGCCGCACTTACAATTTAAAAAAAAAATAAAATAAATAAACCTATACATCCACGATTACGTCATCACATTTTGTAGTCGTGAATGCACGAAGGAATACGTGACCATTCTGTCCCCCAATAAGCAGCCGTGCAGCCCTCGTTCAACTGTGCCCATAACATTATCATCCTATGCCCCAAACAACTTCGCTAATACGCCAGCGTAAGAAGGTGCTCTTATGACACGAAATCTCCTACTGCGCGGCCTGGCTCTTCGGTGGTGTGTCTGCTACTTGTGGCCGCTTGTCATCCAGATCAGGTTACGGCCCAAACTCGGAGAGAGCTTGGGGTACGGGTGTGAATAGAATCAGACATTTGTGACAGTTGAAATTATCACCCGGGCTATGAATGTGACAGCCGTGTCTGCCTTTCCGGGGAATATGAGATACAGGGCGCAGTAAATACACCATTTGTTGTAGTCATCAGGGCTCCTCCTGTCTGGTTTCATTGTGTAGTTACCGCAGTCGAGAGAGAGAGAGAGAGAGAGAGAGAGAGAGAGAGAGAGAGAGAGAGAGAGAGAGAGAAAGTCGGGGAAGATAAAGTGAGAGGGCCGATGCACACACACACGCACACGCACACACCGGGGGGTGGGGGGGGGGGGGGAGTTGTGTTGTAAGAGTTTTTGAGAGAGATTTTTTATAAGTTTTATGGCAGACAGACGCACACACATACAAACGCACACATACAGGCAGACACAAGACACAAATAGACATACACACAGAAGATACACACAAGACATAGACATACACACAGACAGACACACAGACAGACACACACACACAAATACACACACACACACAAGCACGCACACACACATACACACACATACCACTAGTGGAGAGCAAAATGTAATCTTGATATGAAATCACTAAATAACTCCGCTGTGACTAACTTAGCAAACTGGCTGTGACACTTTTTTTTAGCGACACACACACACACACACACACACACACACACACACACACACACACACACACAGGGGGTAGGTCGTATGTCATGGAATCTTCACACACACACGAACACCCACACGAACACTCACATATACGCACACTCACCACTGTTTCTGTGGGAATGCGGGCTGTGAATAGACATCTAAAACACGGATACCGGAAAGCTGTTGCCAATCTCCTGATTTCTACCACAGATTTCTGCTACAATAGTGAACCCAGTTTGGGAACCTCTGGTTGGGTCAAGTATTTCTGGCATAGAGTACATAAATACACCCCAACCTTTCATATCCAGTAGACTGATCTCCCACGCGCGCGCACACACTCATCACACAGACACACGAACACACACACACACTAACACAGTCAAACACTCTCAACCCACTAACACACACACACACTACTGCTTCGTGTATGGCTTCTGTATCCGGCTCTATCTTCTGCCGCGAGAAGGATGCCCACCCAACATTTATTTTTCCGCACTTGGAAGCCTTACCTTATTATTCTTACTGTCCATGGCTTCGTTTGTAAACATGTCCCCAGGCCTTTGCCAATACAGAGAATCCCTTTGATGTCGGTGTCTTCGGTGATAGGGTGTAGGAACACTCGCATATGACAGTAAAAGTCTGGTGTTAAAGTCGTCATAGGAGTGTCATTCATAGTGCTAGGCAAATTATAACAGTCTGTACGAGAGAGAGAGAGAGAGAGAGAGAGAGAGAGAGAGAGAGAGAGAGAGAGAGAGAGAGAGAGAGAGAGAGAGAGAGATATTGTTAAGTTAATTGCATATTAGTTCTTACAGAGCATCGCAATAAAACCCCGCATTTATTAGCTGTAAACCATTTCATTACAGTAAGCCAGACATGGGACAACGGATACTCACTCAAACCTCAGGTCCTATATGACGTCATACTGATGTTGGACAACAGGATGTTTTCATCCGACATACAGGACTTCAGCGCTGGGGTTCATAGCCAGCGAACACAAGCTAGCAAGCATTACAGTGGTTTACCATTGCTTTGTGAGAGGCCTTGTTCATACAGTGTTGAAAATCAACGCAAAGCAACATGCTCCCAAATTACCTTCTGTTGGTTTCGCATTCATTATTTCTGAATTAACAAGGTGCATTCATAAGACATATGCCACATACGACGAGAGAGAGAGAGAGAGGAGAGAGAGAGAGAGAGAGAGAGAGA
>JACEFZ010000950.1:57500-193798 GCA_014155875.1 Cepaea nemoralis
TCTCACAAATACACGTAGTCACATAATGTACATCTCACAAATACACTTAGTCACATAATGTACATCTCACAAATAAACGTAGTCACATAATGTACATCTCACAAATACACGTAGTCACATAATGTACATCTCACAAATACACGTATGCATATATTGTACATCTCACAAATACACTTAGTCACATAATGTACATCTCACAAATACACTTAGTCACATAATGTACATCTCACAAATACACTTAGTCACATAATGTACATCTCACAAATACACGTAGTCACATAATGTACATCTCACAAATACACGTATGCATATATTGTACATCTCACAAATACACTTAGTCACATAATGTACATCTCACAAATACACTTAGTCACATAATGTACATCTCACAAATACACTTAGTCACATAATGTACATCTCACAAATACACGTATGCATATATTGTACATCTCACAAATACACTTAGTCACATAATGTACATCTCACAAATACACTTAGTCACATAATGTACATCTCACAAATACACGTATGCATATATTGTACATCTCACAAATACACTTAGTCCATAATGTACATCTCACAAATACACTTAGTCACATAATGTACATCTCACAAATACACTTAGTCACATAATGTACATCTCACAAATACACGTAGTCACATAATGTACATCTCACAAATACACGTATGCATATATTGTACATCTCACAAATACACGTAGTCACATAATGTACATCTCACAAATACACTTAGTCACATAATGTACATCTCACAAATACACTTAGTCACATAATGTACATCTCACAAATACACGTATGCATATATTGTACATCTCACAAATACACTTAGTCACATAATGTACATCTCACAAATACACTTAGTCACATAATGTACATCTCACAAATACACTTAGTCACATAATGTACATCTCACAAATACACGTAGTCACATAATGTACATCTCACAAATACACGTATGCATATATTGTACATCTCACAAATAAACGTATGCATATATTGTAAATCTCACAAATACACTTAGTCACATAATATACAGAACGTCTGCTCCAATAAACGTAGTCACATAATGTGCATCTCACAGAAACGCCTCGTCACATAATATACAGTTCGTCTGCTCTCTCGTGTATACTTTGAATTTCTAATCTCAAATACTACAACGAGTCCTGTGTGGTGTTTTATTTGGCCGGAAGTTTGCCAACGTGACAAGCGTTTTCTTTCACGTTTTTTTTTTTCACTAATTCTGGGGAAACCCCCTCCCCTCTCCCAACCACTGTACATTTCACTTCTGGTAGTCGCTTCCACACTACATCAGATTTAACGAGGTGGTGACAAATACCGCCCCCCTTATTGTATATCACGCGCTTTAGCGTTTGTTTGTAATCCTTGTCTTAAACCCCGCAATCAGTACAATTAATCTCTCTCGAATCGTCTGCGAGGATTTTATGCGATGGTTGGGCAAACAGGTTTGGGTACATAATCATGGAGAAAGCCGTCAGTAAGAGAGACCTAAGAGTAGTTAGTAGTAGTAGGCAGTAAGTAAGAGACAGAGCAGTAAAGGCAGAGTAGAAGAAGTAGTACAGAATCAGTACAAGTCAGTAGTAGTAGTAAGAGAGAGCCCAGCCAGCCGTCAGAGACAAGTTCATTTAGCAGGTAGTACGTAGTAGTAGTTAGTAACGTATGATTACTAATTTTAGCAGTGGGAAAAAAATTGTTGGAGAAAAATGGTGGGATGGAGTGAGAAAAGAATAAATATTAATACACGCTTTGCGTTTTTCGTCCCCTCCAAATTGTATTGTCAGGCTCTGTTTTTTTGTGTTTCTGTCCTTCCATTAGTACTAACTCTGTGTATGCATGGTGATACTTGGTGTTGCTCATACATCGCCCCAAAGTCACGAATCTTCACTTTGAGTTGTGACTACAAGTCCAGAGTTACGAGGCTGGTTTTCCATCAAAGTGTTACTCAAGTATTTCATCCCTAGGCTTGTTGCGAGAGTTTCAGTTATAAATAGATATACACTTGGGTTGGTGGGTTGGGTGGGTGGGCTGGGTTGAATCGTTGGTTGGTGCGTTGGTTCGTTGGTTGGTGTGTGAATGGGCAGGTTGGTTTGTTGGTTGTTGAATTCTCTAGAAAATCTAGTGTTGACTCATAGGTCAAAATTCTAGTCTGTTGAAAATGAAATATGAGAAAGAAACTTGACCTACCCAGGCCTAATTCCATCCAGTCGCATAAGCTGTGCTGCATCATAACCTGGCTACATCCCAAAATTAATCTGCACAGGTCGACCTCGGTGGTGATGGAGTTAAGGACGCGTTTCGCAATCCAGCTTGCCCGCGTTCGAAACACAACTTCGCGCGATTTGGCAGCAGACCGCATTGTGCTGGGTTTTAACGAATTGGTTTGGAAGCCGATCGTTCAGAAGGCAATGGCAAACTACTGAACGTAAACTTGTCAAGGCATCAACAAAAGCAGTAAAATGCTGGTGTTGACAGCGATGTCCCGTAAAAAGCATATGCAAAATACAAAAAAAAAAATTATGCGCAGGTAGGAAGTGCCAGTACCGGAACTACACACCCCAGCCGTTTCCTAGTTTGACGAGGTGATAGAGAACACCCCATCACAGTATCCGCAGAGATGGTAAAGTGGTACCGCGACGGGAGGGAAATATATATAAATGTATATATACCAACCACACTTGGATAGGTACACGTTCTTCCAGAGCTCAAACGACGTTAAAGCCAGTACATCGGACTGAAGAATTCAAGCTCAGTCTTCACTAAGGTTCTCCAGCCACACATCCAACCAACCCTTATAAGTATATGTCTGCGCAGAAAATGTACATTTTGACAGATTATGAATGAAAGAGGAACAAAGTAGTGTACGTGGTAATAAACATATACATGAATTGGCCACTGAGTGAATCAGAGAATTCCTAGAACGGATAGTTTCAATTAGAAGCCAAAATAATATTTATAATTAATGTTTAAACTGTGAAAATAAAATAGTTACTATTGCCTATAGTACGTAGCGGTGTAGAACAGATGGGGCCATTGAGCATGAAGAATTAAGGCCACTGGGCCAATGCAGCCACAGCAAACTGTGAAGGTTAAGTTTTCTTTTTCCCTCCTAATAGAAAAACAAACATCCATTCTTTATTGAAAACTCGAACCCGCGTCTAACGAATATGAAACCTGGCATTCTAGCCACTCGACCACACGCTCATGTAATTATTACCGTTTCGTTAATTGTAAATCACGTGGTACTGTTTGAAAATCTGCAACAACAACAACAACAAAATAGTTACATGCGTCCCCTCCATATGGCTCATCGAGGTGACGCCTCTGTATTCAATGATAACAGAAACACGTAATTAACATTCCGCAAATCAGTTGTCTCCCGAGTGTTTCTCCGTGTAACGGTAACTAGTGTGTTTATGGGCATCTGTGTTTACATGCGTTTGCGTTGTATGGTTCCAGATATTTGAACACGCAGACAACCCCCAAGTGCTTATCTATACAGACGGATCTGTTGTAAAAAAGCAGAGAAGTGCATGGGCATTTACAGCCCGTTCAGCGTCCCGAACCGTCCAAGAATCCAGTGGTGCCCACACTATGCCCACAAGCATCATGACGATGAAGGTGATGGCAGTTACACAGGCTTTCCTATGGCTAGAAGCACAGCATTATACCAACGTGTGTGTACTAAGTGATTCTATGAGAATAATTCGGAAGGTCGAAGCTGGATCTGTACGTAGACAGTGGACTAAGTCGCTGAGGAAGTCTGTTGTCCGTAAAGTCACCTTCATCTTTGTCCCGGGACATGCGGGAGTCGAGGGAAATGAACGAGCTGATAAACTGGCTGGCTCTGCACCCCCTGCAGATGGCCAGCCCATGGATCGTGCCAATGTTACTGTGATAGCACGAAGATGAGAGATGAGAGAGAGAGAAGGGGAGGAGAGAATAAGGAATTGAAAGATAAAGATTGTCCGTCTTCCGGTTGTAGAGATAACCACTGATTTGTGGTTACCCTTGGTTTTATCTACCAACCTCACAAGTATACAGGTACGCAGGTCACGAATACAACACTATCCTAACCGACAAGCACAGTACAGGCACTAAGAAGAATAAGCTAACACTGAATCAAATTTATTTGCTTCTTAAAAGAAATTACAAAGTATACAAAGTATCGTGTGAAAACAATTCAAACAATTATGGAAGAATGCAGTCAGGTAGCTAGCATCAAGATAATACCATCAAACTAAGGAATTGCACGCAATTAAACCAATAACTAGTCACATATCAATCAGGGAAATATAATAATAAAGTACGCAAATCTGACAAGAAAGTATATAAATCCACTAAAGATGCACACAACCAACTTCCACCGTCAAATGACCGCCCACTAGTTTACCCAGGCAATCGATCAAGCAACAACCTGAAAATTGAACAAAAAGACACCTTTGACTATGTGAACAGCATCATCGGGTGTCAACAACCTACTGCTCACCTTCGTCTCCAGCTACGTGTATTGACATCGGGTAAGAGATATTCCATCCCTGCCCGGGCGGTCGTACACCATCAACCAGTGTACCCCGATGCCAACATCAACCCATGAACCCCCAAACACTTCACCATGTGTAATAATCATGTGACATTAATACAATACCCACGCCGACACTGATAGCCTTCCCACAGCGGACAGACACATATAACTCGGCAGTGGGACAACCCTAAACAACAACTCCTGATCCGCTTGCCCACACTGGCCGGGTTTCCCCGCGCCAGACACATAACACAACAGCTGATAACTGGTCGTCACATCTCAACAACTACATCAGGTAAACCCCAACAACAACACTTTTGTCCCCGAGGCTGACAACACAATACGCCAGTGACATGTACCAGGGCCATGTCTCCTTATCATTGGCACCATCATCGTCTTCACAGCATGTATATATTCATTCTCAACAACATAAATTCCCCCTGTCATTAATCACAAAACAATCAACACACCATAAACATAGCAATTGATCAATAATGACTTCAGCTCCCCTCATGCGTCGTCTGTATGTATCTATTCACCGCTCTCTATTTCCCTATCTCGCCTTATAGTATTAAAGCCATTTAAGCCTTTTACCCCCGATTCTCCATGAAGGTCCGAACCCGCTACTTTTAGGTTGTACTGCTAACCAGTTGTATGCTCTACTTTCTCCGCCGCAGCCTGACCCCGATTCAACTCTGCCAGGCCGGCAACAATACAAGCACATTCTTTCATCTGCAGGCTTTGCTCCAAGCGCGGTCCATTCATCCGCTGTATTCACCTGGCCTCATTGAATGGCTTGACCCAGTGGTCGCGTCTCGTACCTCGTCCGTGTTTACATTTCTATAGAGAAATAAATTCGGGTACCTTCTGAGGCCGCTAATACCGTTTGCAACTAATCACTCCTATCATGGTTTCGGCGCTCATATCTCTACTTCGTAATTAGCCACTGCGAGTTTTGGTTGAATAGTTAGTTACGTATTCTTTACCTCCTTATAGAACGTCGCAGTTAATCCCGTTATCTGTCAGTTGTAGTTTGCCAACGCTTCCTAAACCTAAGTACCATTACCCACGCCCGACTACAGACTAATAGATTTCTAATTAAAATTAACCAACTTACGTAGGAGTCCTGTCCCGTGGATAATTGCTCGCCTGCCTACGGGTGCTTTTGTCTGATCACCGCCCGTGTCAGAATGATTTCGCCACTTTCCAATAAAGTCAGGCTCCTTCCAACTTTGTTCGACGCAGTCCTCTGGATGATCCCATCAAACGTGTGTCCTCTTAGCCCACTCTAGTCTTGTATGACTTTCCTTAATGATTGCAATTGACAATAGCAATCAATAGTTTCTTTAGGGCGGTTCTTTTTCCAACACTTAAGTCCGTGCTTTCTCTGGTCCTCGGATTTATCTGCCCGACCAGAGTTGCCACAGTCTTATTGGTCTCCACAGCCTTTCGAGTATCTGCACTCGGCTGTCTAGAACTGGCTTATCTCCTCAAATGCTTCTCTGTCCCGCGTATATATATACCGCTTAATTTGGCGGTTCTTTCTGGCATCACGTGACATAGCTCCTCCTTGCCGCGAAGGGCTACCCAATCAGATCTTTTAGCTGTACCACATAATTAATTCTACTTAATCCGCTTTATTCTAGATCCCTTGACACTACTAGGTTATAGCTTGCGGTCGAAGACCTTACCCTTTCTGCCTTCGCCTGGTTTGGTTCATTGGGCGTGTCCGTTCCCATATATCTAGTCTAATCCGTTGTATTTCTTGCTCATTTGACAGCTCCTATGCTAAGTTCGGCTTCATGTTTCCTGAATTTCTTATTCTACTAACAACGAGAGGTAAGCTGTCGGTCAGCGGGCTGCACTAGAGTCATCGCCCGGCCACTCACTACTAATTTTGAACTTACTGGTCGGTGAACTCTTTGTCGAACCAAAAATATCCCAGTTAATGCTTTCCAGTAAACTCAGGCGCCTAGAGACAATGAAAGCATACTGTCTCATACCCACCTACCAAAAGTTGATGGGTCCCACCATCAATATAGCGTCATTCCTCCTTGAGATCGAAGCCCTGGCTCCGCATCTGACATTCCTCATAAACAATATTGGATGCCTAAGGGGAAAACTCTTTTTGGAACTTCCACCCCAAATAATAATAATAATAAAAAATACTGGTTGCCTCCCCTGCTCTCCCAGTGCATAAGGCAGTTAAATCTTGTTCGTCTTCTGGCGTGCCTCGTAACAACATAGTAATCAAATAATATCATCAATAAAACAGTCCAATCCCTTTCACGCAGGGGATTTCCCCAGACAACAAAATCATTAATCAATGGTTGCACATAGGAACATCAAAAATGAAAATAATATCAGCAACATCAACTCCTTACAGCGCTACTTCCCACTGTAGAAAAAAAAATCAAGGTACACAACCATGCTAGCGCCTGAAAAACATTATAACAAGTAAGCTCCCTATTCATGGGGAACACTTCGTTTTTTAGACAGCCGCAGAGACAATTCGAACTACATTCCACATGAAGCAACCACGTCATACCTTGCTAACTATTAAAATATCTCCTACCCACACGTCGAAGTTCTATCACTCCCTTTTACGACGTCCGATCCTCTCAGACCTCCGTCTACTCAGGTCCCCAGGCTCGAACGCGTACCATTCTGGTTTGCCTGGAATGTCTTGGTAAACTTCGACAGCCGCTGGGACATCCGGTTGTGCTGGTAGTCCCCACGTCGTCCCTATGTCCTCTTCTTCTGCTCCGTCCTCGCAACGCCGCATTTCGTGGCCGGCTATCCTAATTAGCGATCCATCTCCTCCAACCTTTTTGATCGCATATGGTCCTCCCGACATGGTGGGTGCCCTAGCAACTATGTACATGTCTTCCGACCACATGTCTTGTATTTTCGCCCTCTCCTTATAGTGGATTCTTTTTCTGACAAGTTCGCCAACTTGCAATGGAATAGAGTTTGCCATTTTGTCACTCCTATCTTTCCTAATGGCGGCATGCTTCTTCAGCTGTTCACTAGCCCGGACGTGCGCGTCACGCAAACGTGAAAGATGCCCTTCCAAATACTCACTTGCATTGGTGTCCCTGTCTTTGGTGCCTGTATTTAAAATGAAGTCCACTGGCAGCCGAGGCTCTTGTCCGAAAATTAGGTAGTGAGGTGAAAATCCTGTCGAGGCGTGAGGCGTCGAGTTATACACCTGCACCACTTCGGCTAAGTGATCAGACCATCTCCTCTTCTCCTTGGCCTCGAGGGGTCTGAGTAAATCATGCATAGTTTTGTTAAATCGCTCCACTTGGCCATTGCAGCGAGGGTTGTACGGAGCGGTGCGGCTCTTTTCTATGCCATATGTCTTGCATAACTCAGCAATCACCGAGGATTCGAAGTTCCTACCTTGGTCAGAGTGCAGTCTCCTTGGCACACCCATATATAAAAACCACTTCTCTACTAAAACCTTCGCCACAGTTGCTGCTTTTTGGTCTCTGGTTGGGACAGCAATAGTAAATTTAGAGAAGACATCTGTGATGACCAACACATTCTCAAATCCCCTTGAGTCCCTCTCCAGTAGCGTAAAGTCCATCGCTACTACTTCAAACGGCCTCGAAGCTAACAAACTACCTGCCGGTCCCTTAATCTTGACCGGCGGTGGCTTCGCTACATTGCACCTGTGGCAACTTCTACAGAATTTATCTACATCTGCAGTAATCCCTACCCAGAAACACCTGCTCTTCAAAATATTTATCATCCTATCTCTCCCCTGATGCCCTACGCTATGAACTGACTCCAGTATCCTTAGCCGCAGTATCTCCGGTATCACTAATTGCAGCAGCTCTGTCCTACCTGTCCCCTTGATTTTCCTATACAGCAACCCATCCAATACATATAACTTCTTACGCTGCCTCATCCACTTCTTCGTCTGATGGGGCAACCTTTTCATAGATTCATTTGACAACACAAGTTTACGCGATACAACATCAAATACTGCATTAATATTTACATCATTTTGCTGCAATCTCACCATATCCTCCGTTGAGTAAGACGGCAAGGTGTGTGTGGGAAGGACATTAAAAACTTCCGCTGTCCTAGCAGCAGCTTCCACCATACCAACCCCACCGATCATATTTACATCAAGGCATAATTTTGAAAATTCATCAACATTATTTACATCAAGACATTCTAAGAACACATCAGCATTTTCTACATTAAAATCTGCCGTCGGAACGCTACCAACAGTACCAGCTATCCCTAGGGCTGGCGGAATGCATGTCGCTGCAACACTGCAAATGGCGATGTCGCCCTCTTCTTCGTAGTCTCCCCCCGGTTCCTCCAGCGGGAATCGAGACAAGTAATCAGCGTTACCGTTGGTCCGCCCAGGCCTGTGTTTTATCACATAATCGAACATAGACATTTGGGCGATCCACCTTTGCTCAATGGCACCCAGCTTCGCTTTATGCCACATCGTTAAATTCATGTTGTCCGTATAAATTTCAACCTTCCCACCTAATAGAAGGCCACGGAACTTTTCCGTTAATGCCCATTTTAAACATAAAAGTTCCAACTTGGAACTACTTTTTGCATTCCTCTCCGACGGGCGGAGAGTACGACTAGCATAAGCTAACACTCTCTTTGTACCATTCTGGATTTGGGACAAAACAACACCCAGACCAGTGTATGAGGCGTCACACTCTAGAATATAAGGGAGGGTGAAGTCTGGAAAGCCTAGTAATGATGTCGACGTTAGGGCTTCTTTAAGTTTGTTAAAGGCCTCGTCGCATTCTGTAGACCATAGCTGCCCGATGGGACTCTTCTTCCTTTTTCTCGGATCTGTGTGCTGCTGGTTTAGCTGAGCTACTAATTCATGGAGTGGCCTCGCTAGTGTGGCAAATTTGGCTACAAACCGGCGATAGTAACTGGCCAGGCCTAGAAATGAACGTAACTCAGTCTGCGTTCTAGGTATGGGAGCTTTTTGGATCGCCAGCACCTTATCTTCTAACGCTCCTATGCCTTCTGCAGACACAGTATGGCCTAGGAATTGCACCTTTTTCTTGCAGAAATTGCATTTAGCTGGGTTTAGTTTCAATCCCAACACCTGTATCCTATCAAATATGGCCTCTAGTTTTACTAAATGTTCACTAAAATCTCTGGAGTACACAAGAATGTCATCAAGGTAAACTAAAAGCAGCTTAAACATATAATCATGGAGCGAAGACTGCATTAAAAGTTGGAATGTACTAGCTGAATTCGCCAGCCCCATTGGAAGTCGTGAATATTCATATAACCCAAAGGGTGTAGTGAACGCTGTCTTTTCCTGGTCTGCCGGATTCATCGCCACCTGGTAATAACCGCTAGCTAAATCAAGAGAAGAAAAAAATTTCGCGCCCCCTAACGCATCTAAATAGTCATCTACCCTTGGAAGTGGATATGCGTCCTTTTTAGTTTTTATGTTCAGGGCCCTGTAGTCGACGCACATTCTCAATTTGCCATCCTTTTTTCGGACCAGGACTATCGGGGACGCCCAAGGACTACAGCTCTCCTTTATAATCTGCTTATCTAACAATCCCTGTAAATGATCTTTCACTTCTTGATACAGGGCAGGAGGAATCCTCCTGTACGGCTGTTTTATGGGGACTTCATCCGTCAAAAGTATGTTATGGGTTACCCTGTCAGTAAACCCAATGTCGGTGTCATCTTTCGCGAATAGGCAGTCGTATTTTGCTAACAGTCCCTCAAGTTGCATCCTTTCCTCCTCGCTTCCCTCAAATTCAGTCAAGTCAAAAAGGGGCTTGTCTGGTCTCTGCTCCCCACTGTCTGGTTTAGCAGACAACTCTATTTGTTGCGTTCCTACCACTCTAAAATGCCTAGTCAGGTCAATCGTGGCATCAGATATCTCCCCCACCTGAGTACCTCTCGCTAAAAACACATCTTCGTCACCCATGTTAACTATCTGTATTTGGCACACTCCCCCCTCTAACCTAGTAAAGCAGTAAGGCAGAATTAAACCCTTGTGGTCAAGATCTCTGCCTGGTTCGAACAAGACCGTCCTGTCTGTTAACCCCGCGCGACCCCTAACTAGCAGGACAGCCAGCGAGCGGGCAGGTATGTGAGTCCTGGCCTCTCCTGTCACCCACACTTTCTTCCGATCTAGGTCAACACTTGCATTGTTGTCTGCTGGCCTGTTGAACTGAAAAAACCTGCTAACATTTGGCAACTCTGCGAGTACATTCATGCCTAGTATACAGGGCGTTTTGTTTTCGGTGCCCCTGACATCTTTTAAAACAAAAATTCCACATCTATCAACACTATCAGTCCCTATTTGTACACTGGTACTGATGTACCCTAAATATGGTATTGAAACGCCGTTTGCTGATGTTAACCTAATGTACTTATCTACATCTAACCTATAATGTCTGAAAAGTCTATTGAAACACTCCTCTGAAATCGTGGAAACTTGTGAGCCAGTGTCCAGAACACATCTTACATTTCTACCGTCAATGCTTATCATTGTCTCTGGGCGTTCGCCTAGCATTTTTATTGGTGAGTCCTTGAACCTTCCCGCCGCGGCCTGACTCGTAGCTGTACGGGATTCTAGTTTAAATGTGCCCTACAAAATCTGGCAATATGTCCTACCCGGCCACAAAGATCACAACGAATCTGTTTTTGCTGTCTCTGGGACCTTGGCTGGGGCTGTCCCCGGCCGTTCACAAGATGCGACAATTGCATTTTTAACTGCGCCATCTCCCGCTTAAGTTCATCTACCTCGCCCGACTGTTCATGTGACCCCCTACTGTCATTTTCTGCTGGAATGCCCTTCTGTTCGTTGTTTCGGCCATGCCCAGTGCTCTGCTGTCTGTGGTCGTTGTTACGATTCACAACCGTGGCTTCAACGTTGTACACCTCAGTCTGCGGAGTGTGTTTAGCGCTGGCCCATCGCACTGCACAATCACGAGCAGCTAGAAAAGACATGGAAGGCTCGTCAATGAGCCTTTCTTTTATCATCTGCCGAGGTAAATCGTCTCTCAACTGCGCGACAAACTGGTCTCTGAGCATTGACTCGTGAAAAGGTGAGACGTTCTGTCTCTCTTGTGCGCAGACCACCTCCTCGAATTCCCGGTGCAATTTATGGGAGAAGTCGACGATCGACTCCCGGCTACCTTGTCTGGTGGAGAAAAATGTCGCCGTTAGTTCTTGGAGGGTTCGTTTGTCGCCGTAGATGGTCGCTAAAACCTCCAACATCTTTTCGGGGTCCTTCTCAGAGGTGTGCAGCTTTAACTCTCTGTGTACGTGCGGTGAAATGGTGTCGATGATAAGGTCAACTTTGTCAGCTGTCCCCATCATGCCCGCTCTGAACGCTGAACGGATTTCCCGTAGATACTCATTAACAGTGGGGCCGTGTGGGCCCCCGAAAGTATTGATGTTCTTTCGAGTGGGCATTATTACATATCTCACTTGTTCACATGGCGATGCTGTGGGGTGAGAATCGACATTGCCCTGCACAGAGGCCGACGCCCCTTCGCTGCTTTCGACTAATGCTGCAGAGCGTGTACTTCTGGTAGTCATGTTTGTAATCGTCGTTGAGATCTTTTAGAAAAAACTTACTAGACTCGCTTCCGGACAGGACTGACTCTGCTGCTTCGGCTTCTTCTGGGTATATTTTTTCTCTTGCGGTGTAGTGGGTTCGCCGGGTGTGCTTAAACCAAGAATCCCTAACCGAGTAGACTTACTAGAAACTCCTACTGACAGTTTTGACAGCCTACTGAATAACTGTAAGATTAGTAGACCTAATAGAACAAAGCACTTACAACTGCCAAACTAACAACAATAAACTAGCAACTAAATACAACAACTTGTATGTGAGTCTGTCTCCAACCCTAACTTTGAGGCAGGCAGACAAAAGCTACTTTGGAAGAATTCTGTTCCGCAGCGCCAATTTTGTGATAGCACGAAGATGAGAGATGAGAGAGAGAGAAGTGGAGGAGAGAATAAGGAATTGAAAGATAAAGATTGTCCGTCTTCCGGTTGTAGAGATAACCACTGATTTGTGATTACCCTTGGTTTTATCTACCAACCTCACAAGTATACAGGTACGCAGGTCACGAATACAACACTATCCTAACCGACAAGCACAGTACAGGCACTAAGAAGAATAAGCTAACACTGAATCAAGTTTATTTGCTTCTTAAAAGAAATTACAAAGTATACAAAGTATCGTGTGAAAACAATTCAAACAATTATGGAAGAATGCAGTCAGATAGCTAGCATCAAGATAATACCATCAAACTAAGGAATTGCACGCAATTAAACCAATAACTAGTCACATATCAATCAGGGAAATATAATAATAAAGTACGCAAATCTGACAAGAAAGTATATAAATCCTACTAAAGATGCACACAACCAACTTCCACCGTCAAATGACCGCCCACTAGTTTACCCAGGCAATCGATCAAGCAACAACCTGAAAATTGAACAAAAAGACACCTTTGACTATGTGAACAGCATCATCGGGTGTCAACAACCTACTGCTCACCTTCGTCTCCAGCTACGTGTATTGACATCGGGTAAGAGATATTCCATCCCTGCCCGGGCGGTCGTACACCATCAACCAGTGTACCCCGATGCCAACATCAACCCATGAACCCCCAAACACTTCACCATGTGTAATAATCATGTGACATTAATACAATACCCACGCCGACACTGATAGCCTTCCCACAGCGGACAGACACATATAACTCGGCAGTGGGACAACCCTAAACAACAACTCCTGATCCGCTTGCCCACACTGGCCGGGTTTCCCCGCGCCAGACACATAACACAACAGCTGATAACTGGTCGTCACATCTCAACAACTACATCAGGTAAACCCCAACAACAACACTTTTGTCCCCGAGGCTGACAACACAATACGCCAGTGACATGTACCAGGGCCATGTCTCCTTATCATTGGCACCATCATCGTCTTCACAGCATGTATATATTCATTCTCAACAACATAAATTCCCCCTGTCATTAATCACAAAACAATCAACACACCATAAACATAGCAATTGATCAATAATGACTTCAGCTCCCCTCATGCGTCGTCTGTATGTATCTATTCACCGCTCTCTATTTCCCTATCTCGCCTTATAGTATTAAAGCCATTTAAGCCTTTTACCCCCGATTCTCCATGAAGGTCCGAACCCGCTACTTTTAGGTTGTACTGCTAACCAGTTGTATGCTCTACTTTCTCCGCCGCAGCCTGACCCCGATTCAACTCTGCCAGGCCGGCAACAATACAAGCACATTCTTTCATCTGCAGGCTTTGCTCCAAGCGCGGTCCATTCATCCGCTGTATTCACCTGGCCTCATTGAATGGCTTGACCCAGTGGTCGCGTCTCGTACCTGTCGTGTTTACATTTCTATAAGAAATAAATCGGGTACCTCTGAGGCCGCTAATACCGTTTGCAACTAATCACTCCTATCATGGTTTCGGCGCTCATATCTCTACTTCGTAATTAGCCACTGCGAGTTTTGGTTGAATAGTTAGTTACGTATTCTTTACCTCCTTATAGAACGTCGCAGTTAATCCCGTTATCTGTCAGTTGTAGTTTGCCAACGCTTCCTAAACCTAAGTACCATTACCCACGCCCGACTACAGACTAATAGATTTCTAATTAAAATTAACCAACTTACGTAGGAGTCCTGTCCCGTGGATAATTGCTCGCCTGCCTACGGGTGCTTTTGTCTGATCACCGCCCGTGTCAGAATGATTTCGCCACTTTCCAATAAAGTCAGGCTCCTTCCAACTTTGTTCGACGCAGTCCTCTGGATGATCCCATCAAACGTGTGTCCTCTTAGCCCACTCTAGTCTTGTATGACTTTCCTTAATGATTGCAATTGACAATAGCAATCAATAGTTTCTTTAGGGCGGTTCTTTTTCCAACACTTAAGTCCGTGCTTTCTCTGGTCCTCGGATTTATCTGCCCGACCAGAGTTGCCACAGTCTTATTGGTCTCCACAGCCTTTCGAGTATCTGCACTCGGCTGTCTAGAACTGGCTTATCTCCTCAAATGCTTCTCTGTCCCGCGTATATATATACCGCTTAATTTGGCGGTTCTTTCTGGCATCACGTGACATAGCTCCTCCTTGCCGCGAAGGGCTACCCAATCAGATCTTTTAGCTGTACCACATAATTAATTCTACTTAATCCGCTTTATTCTAGATCCCTTGACACTACTAGGTTATAGCTTGCGGTCGAAGACCTTACCCTTTCTGCCTTCGCCTGGTTTGGTTCATTGGGCGTGTCCGTTCCCATATATCTAGTCTAATCCGTTGTATTTCTTGCTCATTTGACAGCTCCTATGCTAAGTTCGGCTTCATGTTTCCTGAATTTCTTATTCTACTAACAACGAGAGGTAAGCTGTCGGTCAGCGGGCTGCACTAGAGTCATCGCCTGGCCACTCACTACTAATTTTGAACTTACTGGTCGGTGAACTCTTTGTCGAACCAAAAATATCCCAGTTAATGCTTTCCAGTAAACTCAGGCGCCTAGAGACAATGAAAGCATACTGTCTCATTACTAACGTCCTTAAAGACATGTCGAGAATAGAAGTCTTTGACGTCAGTGAATCCACATCGCTGTCCAGGATGAAAGACCTGGAAGTAAGAATTGGCACTGCCAGACACGAGAGGTACATCGGGAAAACGAGGTGCCTCGTCAACCAACACAGAACTGGCACTATTAGCCACTGAACGCTGATGCTTATGCTGGGGGGAGGATCTGAGCACCCATGGACCTGTTCGGAGTGCAATGAAGATACCCCAACTGATAACTGATAACTGATAGATATTCAAACACAGAAGCCACAAAACAGGTTGCCCGATTTATCGCCTGGCACATTTCGCTGCATCTCGTCAATAAAGGATTACTCAAATACGTCGAGGCTATGACAATTAGACATCTAAACCGGATTTGTGCCAACGGAAAGACTTCGTTGTAACTCTGCGATTACTGCGGGCCACATTCGTACAGTGTCAGAGACTGTGTGTTTTGTGTATTTCATCCAAATTATGATTCATCTATTCACTTCATAGCGTATATTATTCTGCAGTAAGCACTTAATATTATTGCTTTATTATTGCGAAATATGCCAGGCAATACATCATGCAACATATAGTTTGTGGCTTCTGTATTTAAATTCGCCAAGGGAATACATTCTTGTAAACTAATTTAGATATTTGTTTTAGTCTGTCTTTTTTTTTTTTTATAATGTATCTTGTTCGATAAAGTAATAATTCGCATTGTACGTTAGTTGCTGGTCTTCAGTGTACTTCCTTTTGCTGGTATTTCGTTCGTTCTTATGTTTGTGTCTCTGTTCGGGTGATTGTCCCGATAAGGACTAGTCCTTGGGAGGACTTATCTCCTGCTTTGCGTTGTTCTCTTCTAGTGTGTTAGGTTGCTGTTTTCTTTCTCTGCATATATCTTTTGACATGCCTTTGTATTTCTTGTTCTCTGTCGACGTATAGTAGTTCCAGGGAGGGAGGAGGAAAAGGAAAGAGGAAGAGGAAGGAGGGGGAGAAAGAAGAATAAGGAACGAACAAATGAACAAACTTTATTTTCAAGGGTTAAGAATAGGTCAAGCAGGCGAGAGAATGAAGAAAAGAGAAGGAGGATAAAGGAGGTGGGAGGGGGGGGGGGGTGGAAGAAGAAGAAGAGGACGGAAGAGGAAAAAGTGGGCGAAAATATGGAAGGAAGTCGACGGAAGGAAGTGGAAGGAAGGAAGTTGAAGAAAGGAAGAATCAGGGGAGATCGGAAACTGAGGAGGATAATTGAAAACCAAGTCCGGAGCATTTAAGCGGAAAAATTCACACATGAATTCCAGAATGTTTCTAATTATCATCAACACATTAACTTGTTCTAGAATCCCTCCATCGCCATACTGGAAGAAACTCCCCAATCGCCCAACAGCAGGATATCGATGCGCATAACAATCACCAACTAGCAACCGCCAGAAACCACGTGCTATTTCTTTAGCGCTCATCTTTTAAGGGCAGAGCCTAATTATGCACCCGGCGCTGTGGCTCAGTGGTTAGTGTAAACCGCAGTTTCACAACTCCTCGTAACATGGCGTCCAGGGTTCGAAATTAGCTGCGGTCGATGTAAAAGCCGACCGCTTGGCGTTGATTTCCAAGATATGAGTCTTCGGCCGTTCAGAAAGAGATAATAAACTACTGAGCTAACTTTACTTAGTTAATCACAAATAGATAATAAATGTTGGGATTATAGCAACGTGCTGTAAAGGCCATGCAACTAATTAACCTAGTTATGCAGGTCAGAAGTCAGTGTGTCCTACTTCAGGATGCGTTTGTGAAAGGTTTACTCCCTCCAGTCACATCATGTCTAAGGTAATAACTCCATTTGTCCGTGATAGATTGTCTTTCCTAACAATGTTGATCCGTGTGAGACCTGGACACTTACTAAATAATCTGAACAGCGCATAAATGCCTTTGAATATAAATGTTATAGGCGAGTTCTAAGAATATATTGGGTAAAGAAAAGAACAAATGCTTCCATACTTCAAGAGCTGAATATTGAAGAAGGTTGGCTACTAAAGACGATAAAACAAAGAAATTTGAAATACAACTTGTATGCTGGTTACTTGAAACATGATGAAAGTTTGGAGAGAACAATAATGGAGAAGTATATGCCTGGGAATAGAGGAAGAGGAAGGCCAAAGAGAAGATGGATGCAGGATGTGGCAGATGATCTCCAAGATGGGTGTATCGGATGCGGGACATCTTGCTATTGACCGAGACGTTTTCCGGAAGGTTGATATGAGAGCGATTTTCTGCAAAGGACATACGACTAAATGAATGAATGAATGAATGAATGAATGAATGAATGAATGATGTTGACAGTTTATCCACTTCCCGTTGCCATTTCCAATGGTCTTGGAAGTGTATTGTGCAGGACTTACAAACAGAATCTCCCGGTTTTTGCCTTTATTTGAGAAGGATAGGTATCTGATTACAAAAAATCAAAAGATCATTAGAAAATAACGGTGCTAATAATAATGTCTCATTAGAAAGTAACGGTGCTTGTGATAATGTCTCATTAAAATGTAATGGTGCTTATGATAATGTCTCACCAAAGTAACGGTGGTTATGATGTCTCATTAGAAAGTAACGGTTCTTGTGATAATGTCTAGGTAGTCTCCGTGGCGAAGTGCCAAGCCGTTTGACTAGGACTCCGAAGGTTGTCGGTTCTATTCCGGGGCCGCGTTCTTCGGAGACCCCTGTGGGTCGTCGCTAGAGCTACGGATTTCGTGCTTTGTGCGACGCTTTCCGCACTGCGGAAAGAGACTGAGCCATATGGGATAGAACCCGGTGCAATGAAGTCAACCCTGTCGACTTTTAAACGACCTTAAGTGATAATGTCTCATTAGAAAGTAACACGCCTTGTGACAATATCTTATTAGACAGTTACAGTTCCTTTCTCAATATTTCATTAGAAAGTAACGGTTCTTATGACAATTGCCCATTAGACAGTTACAGTTCTTGTCACAATATTTCATTAAAAAGTAACGGATCTTCTGGACCCTGCGGAAAGAGACCGAGCCATATAAGATTATAAGATAAAACCCGGTGCAATGGAGTCGATCCTCTCGCGTCAGACGCCCATCTCTGTCCAGGCCCCGGTGTACCAGTTACAAGATATGGTAATAACATCTGATGGGAGATGCCATGAAGAGCTTAGAACAAGAATCGCCATGGCAAAAGTAGCCTTTAGCAAGATGAAAAACATATTGACCAATAAAAAGATGTCAATTGAAACGAGAAAAAGAGTGTTGAGATGCTACATTGAACCTGTGCTTTTATATGGATGTGAAGCGTGGACAATGAGCAGTCAGGCTGAAAAACATATGATGGCTGTAGAGATGTGGTTTCTGAGGAAAATGCAAAGAATACCATGGACAGCCAGAAAGACCAATGAACAAGTCCTTCAAGAAACAAATGAAGATCGTAAATTGATTAGAGAAATTAGACGTAGACAGTCAAAAATTTTTGGGCATGTTATGAGAAGAAATGGATTGGAGAATTTGGTGACAACTGGTAAGATCGAGGGGAACAGACCAAGGGGAAGACCTAGAAGCAAGTACCTAGATGGCTTGGCCTTGTGGCATGGTCGAGACAGAAACACGGAGCTGATCCGCGACTCTGGTGATCGAGTGAGATGGCAGAACATGACCGCCCACGCTTACCGGCATGGCACATGATGGATGGATGGATTCATACGTTCTCAAATACTAGCGTCTACCTTCACTGGACAACAGTCCGTTTCAAATTAACCTCCCAAATGTGGCTGACTCGGTCACAGGATTATTAATTTGAAGCTGGGAGGAGTCCTAATTATAACGTCGCTTGTGTGATTGAACGGGAGTCTGGGTAACTGAAAGTGACCTGACCTACTTGAGGCTGTGGGTCCAGAAGTCCCATACTGCTCAGCAACGACCTTCTCTCTCCCTGACTCCACGTGAGAATCCCCAACCAGATTACATAAAACTGGATATCTCTATGGATAACATCAGATGGAAGATGCATCACAGAGATAAAGAACAGAAAAGGTCCAGCAAACACCGCGTTCTATGAAATCAATCATATGTTATGCAATAGGTCCTTGTCTTGGAAGTTAGAACAAGAGTTCTTGCGTTTTACATAGATCTTTAAAGATCTTGCGTATAACATATGACAGCGAATCATGGACAATTAGTAAACAGGCGGGGAAGACAACCCATGGAAGTCTTGGATATATGGTTCAATAGAAGAATGTTGCGAATACATTGGACACCAGAAATAAGCAATCTGTACATTTTGAGGGAAAGTAAATCGCAAAGGTAACTTATCATAAACATCACAAAGAAGCAGTCAACATTTTTGTTTTAAATTTTGCCACATTATGAAGAAGACAAAAAACTGAAACATGTTGTGACAGCCGGAAAGATCTGTGGGAAGAGATAGGAAGACAGCGAGAGAAAATTCTTGACAGTCTTGTGTCATGGCACAGAAGGGAGTCAACACACGAATTGATCCACGCCTTCGGAGATCGCAATCTGTAGGAAAGCATGAGCCATGATGGCCCAAGCCAACCGGCAAGGCATTGATGCTGATGATGTTTCATATCTGCAGGTATCCTAATCTCGGATTTCAGCATGTAATTATAGACAGCAACACCTGTACACACACAATGTATTTCATGATCTAACTGACAGCCTTCACAGGTAACTCCGAGTCATTTGGCCCGCTTTTTCAAACAGCAGACGGTATGTTTAGTCCCCATAGTGACGTATTAAGTGTAGTACTAAGTAGGTCATGTTGTGTTTGTTGATCGCGATGCTTCTCTTGTGTGTTGCGTGTGCTGGTTGCTGTCTGTTTCATGAAGGAACGTTGAATAACCTAGGATCATTAATGTGTTGGTTTAGTTTTATGTACGCTTTTTTGGGAGATACACCGAAAGAAAGTTTTCTATGTACGCACTAGAGATACATTGAAACTACTTTTTCTATATACTCATTGGCGATACATTGATTCCATTGAAATTACGTTTTCTATTATAACTATAAACACAGGAGATATATTGAAAGAAAGATTTATTTTTTTTTAGTAAGGAGATACAATGAAAGAAACGTTTCTATATACGTATAGGAGATGCATTGAATGAAAGTTTTCTATATACGTATAGGAGATACATTGAAAAGAAAGTTTTCTGTATACGTATAGGAGATACATTGAAGGAAAGTTTTCTGTATATATACGTATAGGAGATACATTGAAGGAAAGTTTTCTATATGCGTATAGGAGATACATTGAAAAGAAAGTTTTCTGTATACGTATAGGAGATACATTGAAGGAAAGTTTTCTGTATACGTATAGGAGATACATTGAAGGAAAGTTTTCTATATACCCTGGATAGCTTAACTATTATTCATCGGGTAAGTTATGACTGTAATATTTGTAGATTGAAACGGCGTTCTTGTTAGTACAACCTGCATAGTGTGCTCATTCTAATATATACCCATATATTGCACTAAGTCTAATATCTACACCGTATACAGCCCAATGTTTTGGTAACGCTATGAGAAGAAATACATTGGAGAACTTGGTGGCAACTGGTAAGATCGAGGGGAAGAGAACAAGAGAAGGGAAGATAAGTAAATAAGTCATGTTTCGCCATCTCGCTCGATCACCAGAGTCGTGGATTAGCTCCATATTCCTGTCTCGACTATACCACGTGGCCAAGCCAACCCAGTATTTACTTCTCGACCTTCCCCTTGGTCTCTTCCCCTCAGCTTGTTCTCCAATTCATTTCTTCTCATAACATGCCAAAAAAATGTGTGTGACTCTATTTTGAATCCTCACCTAAGCAGAATGTGTACTTTGATCTAGGCCCGCCAGTTGTGGCACCTTAGTTCTAAACCTTGTTACGCCGTCTAAGAAAATGAAGACACATTGGCGACATGATACGTGTGCGTGCGAGTGTTCGTGTATGAAGAGCCCGCAACGCGATTGACATGTGCCAATTAGTGCAGCCGAGCAGAGCAAGGCACCGTCCACCTGTCTTAGAACCTGTAGTGAATTAACAGATATAAGAAGATAAACGCACCAGGTCTGTAGTTAGACCCCATTCATATGAAATGATCCTCGTCATGTGGGTTCAGTGACCCTCCTACACGAGCCACAATAGAATTAAATAAAATTCTTCTGTTTCCCTCGTTCACACTCGGTAATTAATTGCTGGTTCACGATTTCCGGTGCAGTGTCCTCGTTCACACACACAGAGTGCGTTCCAAGTTCATGATTTCTCATGTAGTTCCTACATTTGCACTCAGTAATTATTTTCTGCTTCATGATTTTTCGTGCTTTTAATTTTAGTTAAGTCGAGGGAGCCATGGCTGACATTTTACGGTAACCGCCTAGGTTTCTGAAGGTAGAGGGTTCGATCTTAACATATCGCTGGGAATTTGCCAAAGAGTTTCTGGTGACTAATGATATATTTGTCCAAGAGCTATTTGTGAATAATGATACATTTGTCCAAGAGCTACTGGTGACTAATGATATATTTGTCCAAGAGCTACTGGTGACTAATGATATATTTGTCCAAGAGCTACTGGTAACTAATGATATATTTGTCCAAGAGCTACTGGTGACTAATGATATATTTGTCCACGAGCTACTGGTGATTAATGATATATTTGTCCAAGAGCTACTGGTGACTAATGATACAACAAGCGGAGGTTAGCATTGCCGAATGGGTAAGAACGCTTGTGCTTAAACATCCGGTGTGCTGATGCCGAGATAAGGGGTTCAACCCCTACACCGGACAGTTGGACTAAAAATGTTGACCTTTGGTCTTTGACTTGGGGACCTAAATTAAAAGTGTCTCTGAATTCGGAGTGGGTTCGCCTGATGGCGAGGGATACTGTTAACAGGGAAAGCCAATTCACGCACAAAATTCAGTCCTACTAGAAGTGGTGTGTAAGACTACGCTTGAGCTCAAAGCCAGTGAGCGCAATTTAAAAAAAAAAAAAAGAAAAGAAAAGCTCCCTGATTTCTTGGGTAATGAGATCGGATATTTAATCTGCTCGGATAAGGACGAAAAACAAGAAACCCGGTGTACAAGTTGTGCCCTTCAAAAATCCCAAGGTATTTAGAAATCACGAAAAGTATGCGTAAAGCCGCTGTTCGAGCAAGGTTGTTAGAATGGCAACCTACTCATGGGCAGATAGAGGCCGTTACATTGGATGGAATCTTTCTAGAGATTGTACACCTGATACAAAAATGCACGCTGAAATCGGACACCCTGATCTTTGAGGTACATAGCTAGTTAGGGAGTCTCCGTGGCGTAGCCGTTTGACTCGGGCTCCGAAGGTTGTGGGTTCGATTCCGGGCCGCGTCCTTCGGTTCACGAATGAAATTTTCGGAGACTTCTGTGGGTCGTCGCTAAAGCTACGGAGTTCGTGCTCTGTGTGACGCTTTCCGCGCTGCGGAAAGAGACCGAGCCATATGGGATAAAATCCCGGTGCAGTGAAGTCGATCCTGTCGACTTTTAAGCGACGTTTTAAGTATAGCTAGTTGCACCACACCCGCTTGACAGAAGATAGAAGAGCAAGAAAAAGGAGAAGGAGCAAGAAGAAGACGTCTAAGAAAGAAGAAGCAGACGGTGAAGAAGGAAAAAAAAGGCGGCGAATAAGGAAGAAGAAGAGGACTACGAAGAATAAGAGGAAGAAGATGGTGAAAAATAAAGAAGACGGCGAATCCGACGACGAAGAACTTATCTCAACCTCCTTAGCCTTCTATTAACATGTTCAGGATATTCCAGTTGAGTAAGCCACTTTTCAACTGTCAATGAGACAGTGAGGGAATTCCCCAATAGACCTTCCGTACGCTTCAACTAAAACTCCATGCTAGACAACATAGCATCTACATCGCCATTTTGTTGACTAAACTCCTTCTTCTTATATTCCATGCCGTGTGGCGTCCGTCATCGCGTCTGTCCACAGACTTCTTTCTCCTGTACTGCCAATTATCTCTGATACTAACCATCCTCCATGCCATGGTGTGAAACGGTCCAGCATCTTCTCTCTTGATCTTCTCCCAACCACAGGGTTCCCGTTTCATCCATTTTTTTTAGCACTTTAGTTCTAAAACGTGTTACGCAATCTAGGAAATTAAAGATGCATGTTGCGTGTGCGTGAGGGCTAGAAGCAAGACTGACATGTGTCAGTTAGTTCAGCCGAGCAGAGCAAGGCAGTGCGGACCTGTCCTAAAACGTGCATCGAATTAACATATATAAGATGTTTAGCCGCATTTTTTTTTTAAATTTCCCCAAAGCAGTTTCTTAATACTGGTCTGTAATGTGATAGCGCCATCTCATTTCGTAGGCCGAAAGCAGGGAGGAATAGGTGACCAACCTTTCCTTCAATTTGGCAAGTGGCGAGTCCAGGCGTTGAAGCAAGTCCAACTGTGATCATGACATTACCAGGGGAGTTAATTTCAACTTCGCTAGAGCGTCTGTCTTAGCTGGAATACACACACACACACACACACACACACACACACGCACACACACACACACACATGTATGCCCGCTCAGTAGTTTGCCATTGCTTTCTGAGCGACCGGTTCACATACCCCGTAAGTAACCAACGCGACGCGATCCGCTGCTGAATCTCACGTAGGTGTGTTCCTCACGTGGATATACGGGATTATGGAGAAAGTAGTAAACACATTGGCCAGGGAGACCGGCATATATTCATACGTACACACACACCACACACATACACACAAACAAACAAACACACACACACACGCACACACATACAGGCAGGTAAGCCCAAATAGTTCAGTCGTCACCCACACAACAAGTGTATCGATTAGATAGTGCACAAACAGAAACTGTATTAATCCCGCGCTATATCAAAGGTGCGTATTTGTTGTTACTCTAGGATCAATACCGTCGCTGTCATTTCACTTCCTGTTGCACATTTCTGGACCCGCTGCGGTATCTGTCATTGTATAGTTGTATATACTGTTTGTATACACGCACTATGTCTGTCATTGTATAGTTTTATATACCGTTTGTATACAGCGTCATGTCTGTCATTGTATAGTTTTATATAACGCTTGTATACACACGCCTTGTCCGTCATTGTATAGTTTTACATATTGCTTCGCCATGTCCGTCACTGTATAGTTTTATATATTGCTTCTATACATACGCCATGTCTACCACAATATCGTTTTATATACAGCTTGTATACATGTGCCATGTCTGTCATTGTATAGTTTTATATATTGCTTCTATACACACGCCATGTCTCCCACTGTATAGTTTTATATACAGCTTGTATACACACGCCAGACATAAATGGAATCAGCATTGGAGGACGAAACATAAATAACATTAGATATGCAGATGATACAGTATTTATTGCAGACAATGCACAGGATCTGCAACAATTAGTAGAAGCGGTTGTTGTCCACAGTGAGCAGCTGGGGTTGGAATTAAATTGTAAGAAGACACAGGTTATGGTCGTCACTAGGAAGAACGAAGTACCACAATGTAATATACAAGTAAATGGGAATATTATTCAACAAGTGAATCGGTACAATTATCTCGGAACAGTCATAACATCTGATGGGAGATGCCTTGAAGAGATTAGAACAAGAATCGCCATGGCTAAAGTAGCCTTTAGCAAGATGAAAAACATTCTGACCAATAAAAAGATGTCAATTGAAACGAGAAAAAGAGTCTTGAGGGGGTACATAGAGTCTGTTCTTTTGTATGGATGTGAAACTTGGACAATGTGCAGTCAAGCTGAAAAACATCTGATGGCTGCAGAAATGTGGTTTCTGAGGAAAATGCAAAGAATACCATGGACAAATAGAAAAACCAATGACCAAGTACTACAGGAGACAAATGAAAATCCTAGATTAATTAGAGAAATTAGACGTAGACAGTCACAATTTTGTGGACATGTGAGAAGAAATGGACTGGAGAACTTAGTGACAACTGGCAAGATCGAAGGGAACAGACCAAGAGGAAGGCCGAGAGGAAAATATCTGGATGGCTTGGCCACATGGCATGGACGAGACAGGAACACTGAGCTGATCCACGACTCTGGTGATCGAGTGAAATGGCGAGTCATGACCGCCCACGCTTTCCGGCATGGCACATGATTGACTGACACACGTCAAGGTGTAGATCATAAGGCCCCTGTCGTATCACAATTCTTTATAGCGAACATCTACCGGCGCTTATATGTGTTCTCTTAATGTAATTATTCTAGGCCTCTAAGCCTTTGTCGGCAACTGGTCTAGGATCGAAGCTCCCACAGGCGGAGAGCTAGAGCAATGCTTTGCTGATCTGACTGCTTCTGCAGCTTGTCTTGTTCCAGATGTATTGGTGTTACCTTTCCTCTAGAGTAAACTAGAGAGAGGGACCATACTGCACAGGCACTTCATGGTCTCTGCAATTCAGTCCGACTTTGTGCTATGGAGAGGTATAACTCCATCAGTCTTACCGCCACGGGTTGTAGTTATTATGCCTCTTTAATAAAAAAAAAAACACAACGTAACAAACTATCGTCTGTCAAGACGGCAAGGCGCCAGTGACTTATTTCTAGAGACAGTAAACCTGAGATAAATGTAAACCACAGTCGGAAACATTGAGCTAGAGAGATGAATCATCAGATGGGCCACATTCATTTTTACAAAAAGCATCCTTGAGGAATCCTACGCCATAAATGGTCGACGGTGGACTGACGCACGCAATAGCTTCACACACAAACGCAACGTAATTGACGTCACGGAGCGCAGAACTGCGATAATACGTCATCTCTATTACAGTCTACGCCAAACACCTGAACTGATCATCTTTTTCCGATGGCCCATCATCATCATCTTCATCATCATCATCATCAGCATCATCATCCATCATCCATCATCACATCATCATAATCATCATCAGTATCATCATTATAATCACCATCATTATTATCATCATCACTTACACCACCATTATCATCATTATAATCATTACCATCGTCAGTATCAACATCATAATCACCATCATCATCATTATCCTCATCACCTCACCATTATCATCAGCACCTTCACCATTATCATCAGCATCTTCACCATTATCATCAGCATCTTCGCCATTATTATCATTATAATCATTACCATCATCATTATCAACCATCATAATCACCATCATCAATACCCTCATCAACCTCACCATTATCACCAGCCTCTTCACCATTATCATCAGCGTCTTCAAGTGCCTTGCTGGTTGGCGTGGGCGATCGTGCTTCTCCACAAATTACCATGTGCTACGTACGGTATGGATCAATTTATGTGCTGACTCCCTTCCGTGCCATGACAAATGACTATCAAGAATGTTCCCTATCTATCTTCCTCTATGTCTCTTTCAGCAAATCTGTCCATTTGTCACATGTTTCAGTTTTTGTCTTCTCGTGAAGTGGCCAAAAATGATTCCTGCTTCTTTCTGATATTTGTGATAAATTGTCTTTGCGACTCAGCCATAAACACGGATAAATCCAATTGTTTAATATCACGAGAGTCCGTTTCATTACACTGGGTTTATCCCATATAGCTGGGCCACTGTCCACTAAGGGGCCTGCCGGAAGTCTCACACAGCACGACTTGTCAGCTTGAGCGGCCACCTCCCGGGAACTTACACAAAACTGCGCTAGTGTACAAAATGAAGGATTAGGGAAGCCAGCCCACATTTCGGAGCTCGAAGCAGACGGCTTGAAAACCTTGGATATAATTACATATTGCTATTATGGGATGTGATCTGTAATCAGCGCATTTATAACCGATATATCTGATGATTATACGATATGGCGAGCCATGGTCGCCCAGGCGTGTCGTTATGGTACGTGATGTAACTGATGATATCGACTAGAAAAGGTGGGGGTGGAGGAATCTACATGCAACAACAAATAAACAGAAATAGGTGCCACGACATCGACCAAGAAACAGGCAGAAATAAGGTGCCAGATCGTCAAAAGACAGACAGAGATGTTGTTGTGCCACATCGCCAAGGAGACAGACAGAGATGGTGTTGTGCCACATCGCCAAGGAGACAGACAGAGATGTTGTTGTGCCACATCGCCCAGGAGACAGACAGAAATAAGGTGCCACATCGCCCAGGAGACAGACAGAAATAAGGTGCCACATCGCCCAGGAGACAGACAGAAATAAGGTGCCACATCGCCCAGGAGACAGACAGAAATAAGGTGCCACATCGCCCAGGAGACAGACAGAAATAAGGTGCCACATCGCCCAGGAGACAGACAGAAATAAGGTGCCACATCGCCCAGGAGACAGACAGAAATAAGGTGCCACATCGCCCAGGAGACAGACAGAAATAATGTGCCACATCGCCCAGGAGACAGACAGAAATAATGTGCCACATCGCCCAGGAGACAGACAGAAATAATGTGCCACATCGCCCAGGAGACAGACAGAAATAATGTGCCACATCGCCCAGGAGACAGACAGAAATAAGGTGCCACATCGCCCAGGAGACAGACAGAAATAATGTGCCACATCGCCCAGGAGACAGACAGAAATAAGTGCCACATCGCCCAGGAGACAGACAGAAATAAGGTGCCACATCGCCCAGGAGACAGACAGAAATAAGGTGCCACATCGCCCAGGAGACAGACAGAAATAAGGTGCCACATCGCCCAGGAGACAGACAGAAATAAGGTGCCACATCGCCCAGGAGACAGACAGAAATAAGGTGCCACATCGCCCAGGAGACAGACAGAAATAATGTGCCACATCGCCCAGGAGACAGACAGAAATAAGGTGCCACATCGCCCAGGAGACAGACAGAAATAAGGTGCCACATCGCCCAGGAGACAGACAGAAATAAGGTGCCACATCGCCCAGGAGACAGACAGAAATAAGGTGCCACATCGCCCAGGAGACAGACAGAAATAAGGTGCCACATCGCCAGGAGACAGACAGAAATAAGGTGCCACATCGCCCAGGAGACAGACAGAAATAAGGTGCCACATCGCCCAGGAGACAGACAGAAATAAGGTGCCACATCGCCCAGGAGACAGACAGAAATAAGGTGCCACATCGCCCAGGAGACAGACAGAAATAAGGTGCCACATCGCCCAGGAAACAGACAGAAATAAGGTGCCACATACATCAGATAAAAATGGTAAAATAACTCAGAAAATAGTGTAGCCATTTGGCCAGTAAACAAGCAGAAATAACGTAGCCACATTGTCATAAAACAAGCAGAAATAACGTAGCCACATGACTATATAACATATCGAATTGACGTGTCACATTGCCAGAAAACAGAGGTAATGACGTGACATATCGCCGGTAGACAGACGTCGACTATATACAGGATAGAAATGACGTTACTATCTCGACCAGAAAACATGCAGAAATGACGTAACCACATCGATTATAAAACAAGCAGAAATTACCTGCCACGATGACAATAAAAGGCAAAATTAACGTGACCACATCGACTATAAAACATGCATAAATGACCTGCCACATTGACAATAAAACGGGCTACCGCGAGCATGAAACATGGATATCATATTAGCAGGGGTTTATCTGTGTGTTCACCTGTGGTAGGGTGGCAGATTTCAGGCCAGTATATTTAGCCGCAATCTCGCGTAACCCGGTGCATGTTTCCATCAAGGAAGCGGCCATAATTGCCATGGGCGGAAGTTAACCTGGCGGCGGACATGTTGTGGCTACAATGTATGGGCAATAACTCGATGTGCACATTTTCTAAGTGCGTTTTCCATTAACGGGTGTTTACTGGGAATATAATTAGTTAATTACCTAAGATGTCAGAGCCTTGTTATATCTGGGATGTTAAATTACATAATTAATCAGAAGGCGGGCAGAGAGGAAGACGGACATACTGGCTGACTGACTAACAAGATTAGCAGCAAAATTCGATATTGATAATAATGATAATAATGATAATGTGTTTAGTAGCATTACACAGGGTAGGCCAGTCCCTAAGCCTTGGTTGGCAGCTGGTCTAGGATCGAAGCTCCGACAGACGGACAGTTAGAGCATTGCTTTGCTGATCCAGCAGCTTCTGCCACTTGTTTGTTCCAGATGTATCGGTGTTACTTTCGTCTGGAGTAAACTAGGCAGGCTGAGAGAGGGATCATGCTGCATGGGCAACACATGGTCTCTGGAGTCAACTAGGCAGGCCGAGAGAGGGATCATGCTGCATGGGCAACACAATGGTCTCTGGAGTAAACTAGGCAGGCTGAGAGAGGGATCTGCGGCATGGGCAACACATGGTCTCTGGAGTCAACTAGGCAGCCGAAGAGGGATCAGCTGCATGGGCAACACATGGTCTCTGGATTAAACTAGGCAGGCCGAGAGAGGGATCATGCTGCATGGGCAACACATGGTCCAGGCTTTGTGCTGTGGAGAGGTGTTCACATTCGCTTCCGCCATGGGTTGTAGTTATTATGCCTTTTTGAAGCACAATGTAACAAACTATTGTCTGTCAAGACGGCAAGGGGTCAATAAGCATTACACTAGTAACAGTAGTAACATTACACTAGTAACAGTAGTGACTATATTTTTTTCCTGTTAGTTTTATTCGCTGTCTTTAAACACGAGCATAGTCCATAAACGTGGTACTACTGCTCGTAGTTGCTAATACTAATTAGTGCACTGGACTGATTTCCCTATTACTAGTGTCCCTTGGCATTAGGCGAACCCAGTCCGACTTCTAAGGTAGTTGTAATTTACGTCCACAAGTCAAGAACAAAAGTCAATATTTTAGTCCATCTGACCGGTGTAGGGGTTGTACTGGCTACCTCGGCATCAGCGTAACAGAAGTTTAAGAACTAGCGTTATTATCCATTCGGTCACGCTGACCCCCTCTCGATCTATTTCAATGACAAGTATTCTGACGAAACATCCTTGTTTACGTGCTATCGTATGTGTGAAGCCATTAATTCCAAACCCGCTACATGCTGTGTTCTAATTTTGTAAAGAGTGCACTAGTTTTGATTATCCCATCACCGACCCCGATTATTATAGTTGGTTTGCGGTTGAGTAAAAATCTGGTTAGTTGCCCTCGAAGGTTTGCCACATGCCACGCCTTCGAGGATGTGTGACCAGATTGGACAGCTTGTTTATGTGATTCTCAAATGCCAGCTCTGCCTCCAGCCCAAACCTGTAGTTTGGGGCGGTTCGAACATTTAAGTTAGTAACGGATCTTGTCTTCAGTGGCCTTAGGTCCGGTTTGAATCCGCCGTGGTAAGAAGCAATTTCAATAAAGAAATCGCCGTAGTCATTTGACAGGGATTCATTTTTCAAATGGTGTCGCTTTCATCACCTGGCTGAATGTCAGTCTCATTTCCTTTTTTTACACGTTTTTCATTATTTTTGTTTTTCTTCTTATGGTTTCCTGCTCTTCTCTCCTTTCATGTGTCTTTCACTCACACCTTTCTATTTCTATAAGACCTTCTCCCTCCCCCACCACTCTCCTTTTTGTTCCATTACTTTATTTTCCACCCACAAAATGTTTTATCTTGAGGGTTGAAAATTCTTCCCGTCCTTTTACCATTGTGTCTTCTTCCTATAAACTTGCTATACTGTGTCACTTTCTGTCAATTAACCTGAAATCACACTGAAACTTTCTGTAATTCGTTCAGAAAGCAATGGCAAACTACTGAACGTAAAAACTTACCTAGTACACCAACAGCAGCTGAAACATGCTGGCGTTGACTGCAACGTCCTGTAAAGGATATGCAACATTTAAAAAAATAACACCTGAAATTACCTGCTTTAGTTTTGTGCCAGGAGGCGCGGGTGTGAAAGGAAATTAGCAAATTGATAGGCTTGCGGGCCGGGCTACTGTAGAAAGCGGACTAACAATGGGCCAAGCTAATATTGTGGATGCAGTCAGAGGGGTGGCACCATTAAGCGAATGAAGAAACGACCGTGAATCTGGAACGTTAACCAGGCTACAAGAATATCAAGTGATCAGGGGTGAAGCCAGACAGGAGAGATATGCAGGTAGCCAAAGAATAACAGTCAGCCAATACAGAATTGGTGTCGTCAACCGCTACACGCTTAGAGAGATACTGAGAGAGATTCTGAGGGAAGGATCTCAGCACTTATAGACTGAATGACTACTAATTAACTAATTAACTGACTGACTGACTGACTGACTGACTGATTGGCTGACTTACTGACTGACTTACTGACTGACTGACTGACTTACTGACTGACTGACCTGGGGATCGCATGGAGTATAGTGTCAATTTTATTATTTTTTTGTAATGCTGAGTTCAGTGAGAATCCTCTGTTTAGAGCTAAGCTTAGAGCTAAAGCTTAAAGAAGAAGACGATGATGATAATAGAGAAGATGATTTAATAACCACATTCAGGAGATGTAGCAGACAACTCCAGCATTTGATGGCTGTTTGAGATTCCTGGGCAAGTTTACGTTCAGTAGTTTGCCATTTCTGAACAACCGGAACTCATACCACTGTATAGAAACTAACGCAAGGCGGTCTGCATCCAAACCGATTGCATCCGTAACACCTTTGCCACGGCGCCTGCTGTGTTTGAGGGGCTATCAGAAATAGCCGGGTACACTCACACTGTGACACTGTCTGTAAATAGCCGGGTAAAGTCACACTGTGACACTGTCTGTAAACAGCCGGGTAAACTCACACTGTGAAACTTTCTGTAAACAGCCGGGTAAACTCACACTGTGACACTGTCTGTAAATAGCCGGGTAAACTCACACTGTGACACTGTCTGTAAATAGCCGGGTAAACTCACACTGTGACACTGTCTGTAAATAGCACGGTAATGTTGTATATCATGGTTGTGTAATGATGATGTATATCATTGTTATGTAATGTTGTTGTATATCATTGTTGTATAATGTTTATATATATATATAAATCACTGTTATGTAATGTTGTTGTATATCATGGTTGTGTAATGTTGTTTACATTATTGTTATATAATGTTGTAGCATCTCATTGTTATGTAATGTTGTAGCATATCACTGTTGTGTAATGTTGTAGTATATCACTGTTGTGTAATGTTGATGCATGTCACTGCTGTTCCACTTCCTGTCAAATGTAGCGGATATGCTGGTGAGATTTTAAGGCCTCTTGAGTGCTTTTGTTTGTGGCTACGACCCCATCCCTCAACTACTGAGTTAAGTGCATGGAGCCACACTGTGGATTTCAAGCGGTATACTATTACAGCTTTCCGTGGTTGTTTGTATTGTGTACTGCGTGTTAAGAAAAATGGTGGACTGCCGGTTGATGAACTAGATGGTTTAGCCTTATGCAGTAATGTGTATGCAACTAATGGTTTTTTATTGACTGCGCTTCCATTGACGATGAACTGTAATTTTATTGATGAACTGTTGTTGTAGTATTCTGGCAGCGGCATTATGCATGTATGCATGTGCGTGTTGTTGGCTTTTCGGGACTGCTGTCTGTTCTACTTTCCACATAGGACAGTGAGGAGCATTTTGTGTGATATTCACTGGCGCAGGAACGGAGCATTATGGGGTGACCCTTTGCCGTGAAGTTGGATTCGCGACTACCTACTATCCGTTGAGTAGCGCTGTGCAGCTGCAACATTTAACGTCTCTAGAGTCTGGCTTTTGATAGATATGGCAAAGTTAGGAAAAGCTAGCATTGATGCAGTCTGAATGGCGCCAATTGGCAAAGACCCCAGAAAGAGAGCTAATTTCTGTTACCTAATTGAAGGACAGGTGTGTGTCTCTCCGGGCTATGATGTTTATTGAGATAAGAACGCGGTAATTTCTCTGCCGTAAATTCTGTGCATGTTGTCATCTTGTACGGCGCAAACAGGTGATAACTTCCGGAGGAATGCAGGAAATTGTGGGTTGTTTTCAGCAAGAGAACAACCGCAGATATAGAATTAGAGATTATCTGCATCGGTTATCGCTGCGTATGTTTGTGATGCAGACTCCGAAGTCACAAAACCTGTGGTTGTTTTTTTTTTTAAATAAATGTTATTATCATCAAGATCACTATCATCATCATCATCATCATCATCACCATCACCATCATAGCCATCACCATCACCATCATCATCATAACCATCATCATCATCATCATCACCATCATCATCATCATGATCATTGTTGTCATCACCATCATCATCCCACCATCATCACGACCCCCATCATCATCACCACCACCATCATTACCACCACCATCATTACCACCACCATCATTACCACCACCATCTTTACCACCACCATCATTACCACCACCATCATTACCACCACCATCATTACCACCACCATCATTACCACCACCATCATTACCACCACCATCATTACCACCACCATCATTACCACCACCATCATTACCACCACCATCATTACCACCACCATCATTACCACCACCATCATTACCACCACCATCATTACCACCACCATCATTACCACCACCATCATTACCACCACCATCATTACCACCCCCATCATCACCACCACCATCATTACCACCCCCATCATATCACCCCCATCATCATCACCCCCATCATCATCACCCCCATCATTACCACCCCCATCATCACCACCCCATCATTACCACCACCATCATTACTATCATCATCATTACCACCACCATCATTACCACCACCATCATTACTATCATCATCATCACCACCACCATCATTACCATCATCATCCTACCATCATCATCACCCCCATCATCATCACCCCCATCATTACTATCATCATCGTCCTCATCAGCGTCATAATCATCATCACAATCATCATCATGCAGTTGCTTTCCATGTGTCTAACTATTCCCCCTTTAACAGTCTTGCCAGATGTCTCTCTTTCGCCAACCAAACGTCCTGCCCGTGTTGCTGTCATGCGTAAAGTGCTTATCACAACTTGAAACTATCCACAAATGGTTCTCTTGCACAACAGCAGAAAGACATCCGTGAGTCATGATATTCCTCTTCCGACACCTATCTAGAAAGTGAAGAGAAGTTAAAAAGATCAAAACATTTGTGGAAGAGAAACTACATTTGGCGATCAGAACCTCCTCCCCCCCCCCCCCCCCCCCCCGACGAGGTGTACTGGTCGAGAGAAAGGTGAAAGATATGACGGATGTAATACTTCAAGGTCAGTCAGTGTTGATCTACACTCGCTTAGTTAGTTAGCTTCAGAGTGTACACTCTTTCCTTCTGTATCTAACAACTTGAGTTTTGAAAGAATGTGGAAATATGTGTAGCTTCTAAAGAATTGTACACCTTAATGTTATTGCAAATTAATTGTGTTAGATATAATATTTTATTTCAATCAGCGTGCCTTTGAAAATCATTCCGCGGGCCACGCTTTGCACGCGTGCTGACGTTTGCACTATCCCGTCCCAATTTGAGAGCCATCGTGATTGTTTTAATCGGCTTGGTCGAAAGCAAATAGCAGATTTCAACTACCTTGTTGACATGAATCGGCGGTGCAGTGTGGGAAACCCCACTGTTTATATTAGAAGATAAGGGCACCAACTCTGTGCGAGATATCAGCGGCAACAACCCAGTATTGTCATAGCGTTTCCTTTTTGAAAACTAGGGCAAAGAACTCCAACTCCACGTAACTTGTTAACGGATTGCATCGTAGCCCGTCTTAGATTAACCCTTCGCTGGCGGAGGGACAGAATCTGTGACTGGTGTTTAAAATTTTCATCAGGGCAGATCAGTTTACTTGGTTATTCTCTTTCTTCGTTCTATTTTCGATAGTTCGTTGTATCTAGATACACGCCTCAATGATCAGTGTGTGTAATTTCGGCATGCACACGTGTAATTTTTACTTCCTCTAGACTAGACCAACTTACGGAACACGGGCCAAGAGTGGTTCGCGGAACGATTTTCATTGGCACGCTGAGTGGATTGAAATAAAAGATAAGATCTCAAAAAATTAATTCGGTAATAACATTAAGGCGCATAATTCTTTTGAATCTATTCCTATCTTCACATTATGTCAAAACTCAAGTTGTGAGATACTGAAGGTAAGAATGTACGACATGATGCACTCTAAATGAGTAAATGTAGAGCAACTATGACTGAGCTTGACAAAATTATATTTCTGTACTATATTTCCCTCTCTCTCTCGACCACCACACCACCAACTCTAGATTTCTCGGCTGTAATATATTCATGCTAGTGTTATGCCATCGTGACCACAGCACAAATGTTAGTGTTATTATTAAGTATGTAATAAAAGAGAAGGCAGCGGCTGCAGCAGGATATAATAATATGAACTGGAAACAATTAGGTATATTTTGCTCCTGCGAAAAGAAGAGACTTTACTAAACACAGACACAATGCACATTTTTCATACCCTTAAAGCCTGAAAATCCATCCTACCAAAACCCCGGGAAAACACCCCTTTGACTCAAAACCCCCCAAAAAATCAGATTAAAAATTCAATAATATATATAAATGAAATAATTAACTAACAAATCAAGTACAAAAGGACAACACAGAACGGCCGATGTTGCGATTCTAAGAATCTTTGTCAAACAACCGCCATATTTGCGAGTAGTCTCGTTAATTTGTTCTTGTTTTTCGTTGTTCATCTATTTCGCGTTTTTTTGCGCCCTAGGTCCTTGACACAGATTGTGTACAGTTTAATTCTAACCGTCTTTGTTCACTGTGTGTAGCAACCACATCTACTAAATGTTGCAGATCTTGCTTATTGTCTGCAGTCAATACTGTATCAATCGTATTTCTAACGTTATTGATGTTTCGTCTTCCAATGCTGATTCCTTTCATATCTTCTACATTCTGAGAATTTGTTCAATGTACAGGAAAACAAGATCTGGAGACATTACACATCCCTCTCACACCTTTCTTAATAGGTTCATATTGGCCTACTTCATTATCAATTCTTATGGCAGCTTTTTGTTTCCAATGTATGTTGTTTTTTTTTTACAAGTCTATAGTCTTTCCCACCAATTTGTAGATCTGCAAGCATATTTATCATGTTGACATGTCTTAATTTATCGAAAGCCTTTGTGTAGTAAATAAAGCAAAGGTGTAGGTCTTCTGTTGTTTACAATTTAAGTAGTATGGTGCTATTCAAATTGGGTGTTTTTTAAACTCTTCGAATTTGTATCTTAACAAACTGTTCATATGGCAATTTCATAATAATGTTTCAAAATAATATGTTCAGAACGTAAATTTAGCAAAACATCAAAATGGTATTTTTCACTACTTGTAATAAAGTATTGAATAATCTAAAGAGAATTGAATACTAATTTAATGTATAGGAAACATGTAAAAATAAGATCCAATTAATGTGTTCCAATGGTTGTTGTGTATAAAAACATGGCGTACTTAATTGGCACGCTGATAGAATTTACAACGTGAATTCGGTACAGCACTGCAAATAGGTGTAGGTAAGGAACCTATGACGTGTCTAGCAAACCGGTTGGGAATCTACGTGATTCCAGAAAAATACTGCTGACGAATCACGGGGGAAATTGGAGGAAAGGCGCTAAGTACAGACGCTGGAACTTCAATTACCTCTCCCCACGACACATAACGTCATTAGTGGAAGACAACAACAACTACAAATTGGTTGTCGACTTGTTCTCTAGATATACTCCATCCAAGGTAGCTGTCTGCTTCTATTCGCTTAATTCATCATCATCTTCCACGTTTTCCATCAAGTGTCGTGGGGAGGAGAGGATGGCGTTTCATCGTCCGACGGGCGGCACTTGATAGTGTCATTGCACAGATGATTATACAACGTGTGTGATGTCATAAATCCATTTTCTTCTTGTGCGTCCTCTTGCTCTAGCATCAGATCTTCATTGATGTAGCACCACTGCTGGTAGTTGATTGCGTTGCATTCAGTAATTATTTATTATTATTATTTTCAGTAATTATTTATTATTATTATTTTCAGTAATTATTTATTATTATTATTTTCAGTAATTATTTATTATTATTATTTTCAGTAATTATTTATTATTATTATTTTCAGTAATTATTTATTATTATTATTTTCAGTAATTATTTATTATTATTATTTTCAGTAATTATTTATTATTATTATTTTCAGTAATTATTTATTATTATTATTTTCCTTCGCACGATTTGAACTTAAGCCTGGTCCACACAAACGATACTACCTTTAGTGCACTTTATTGATTTTTGCGCTTGCATTGTTAAATTTTGGATGCATATCATTTACGGTCGTAGCTGTCAACCCCAGCGTATTTTGCATTAGCGTATCGTATTATCGGTATCCCTCGCCACCAGGCTAACCCATTCCGACTTTAGAGACACTTGTAATTGGCGTCCCCAAGTCAAGGGCGACTAGTCAATATTTTAGTCCAACTGACCGGTGTAGTGGGGTTGAACCCGCTACCTCGGCATCAGTCACCTGATGTTTAAGAAGGAACTCTCTTATCCTTTCTGCCATGCGGACCTCCGCAGTAATTTATGGGCCTATTCGTTCTGTTGCCCTCCCGTGGACTTCCAATGCCCCGTGACAGGCTTGACTTGATTCGTTATTCAACCAGATAATCAATACTGCACTGACACTGACTCAATTTCTGCCGTAAATATTGTTGTGTAGCTGGTGACCACAGTTCTTGATAATCAATAAATGCCCTGGCGTCAACCGGCCTCTTCACCCCGCGCTACCCCACAACTCCTCTTACAACCATACGGAAGGTCTGTAAGATGCCTTTTGTTTTTATGTGACATGCACAACAGTCATGACGTCAGGGATCCGCGATAGTGCGGTGGCAACCACATCAGCCACCGAGTGCCGTTTGGTCTATAGAAATATGGGGCTAGTTTTATACACCTGTCGGCTCCGTGGCTAAAGGCTTGCGAACGCGGTTCGTGAGCCGGGTACCAGGCGTTGGAAGATCAGCTGCCACCGATTTGTGCAGCAGACCGTGTCGCGAGGTGTTATAACGTGCTGGTATGGGAACCGGTCGTTCAGAAAGCAATGGCAAACTACTGAACGTAACACTTGACCAGTACATCAACAGCAGCTGAAAAATACTGGTGTTGACTGCAACGTCCCGTAAGGGATACGCAACAAAAAAGAATGGTTTTTTAATACACCTAGTGCACTTTAGGCTTGTAAACGGGAATGTTACTTTTTATGTTTTGTTTTTACAATAGTGTGTGTGTGTGTGTGTTGTGTGCGCGCGCGCGCGCATGGCGAAATGGATACTCATGCAATTTGTAATCCCGAATGTCGTGTTGGACACACAGCTGTGGACGATTTGGAAGAAGACCGCCTTGCGTTAGTTTCCCTACAATGATATGAGTGCCGGTCGTTCAGAAAGCAATGGCAAACTACTGAAATCACAAACAGCTAAAAAAAATTAATGCAGGAGTTGATTGCTACGTCTTGTAGCAACTATGCAACTAACTTTATAACAATACATGATCTCTTTAGATAAAAGCTCCCATGTTATATTTGCTTGAAAACTATAACAATGGATGATCTATTGAAATCCATATTTATAGCTTACGTTTCTGAAACGTCTTGTCTATCATGAATTAACGCTCTGTCGAAATCTATTTTCGTAGCTCTAATAGCGAAATACAGTGTCCATAGATTATGAAGAACAACAAACAATTATTTCATTGAGTTAAGCGATTAAAATGTTGATGGGAATTACACAAAGATTATTAAGTAGTACAATAACATCAGAAATAGGGGATTAGCAGTATAGATTTCTAGAAAATAAAGGCACAAAAAACGCAATTTACAGCTTCAGAATATTAACAGAAAGAATGATTGGAATGAATAGAATGAATATATGTGCTGTATTGACTTCCAATAAAGTAATAGACTTTGGAGTCTCTGTGGCTAAGTGGTCAAGCCGTTTGCCTCGTGCTCCGAAGGTTGTGGGTTCGATTCCGGGCCGCACCCTTCGGTTTACGAGTTAAATGTTTCGGAGACTCCTGTGGGTCGTCGTTAAAAGCTACGGAGTTCGTGCTTTGTACGACGCTTTCCGTGCTACGGAAAGGGACCGAGCCATATGGGATAAAACCCGGTGCAATGAAGTCGGCCCAGTCGACTTTTAAGCGACTTTTTAAAGTAATTGGCAAAGTGAAATAAAAAGAAATAATGATAATGTTGTATTGATTAAATATACTTGTAAAATATATATTGGAAACAAAAAGCAGTCAAATGAGTTGATAACCAAACATGCATTTTTAATACATTTAAAGAGATTCAGTGTCGAACAAAGAGTAAGTTTGGCCCAAACAAAAATGGATAGCGGAAAATAGGAAATAGGGGTGAGTCACAGTTATGACCTAAAAGTTGTTAATATGCTAACAGACATCTTGTATTATATATCAAATTAAAGGGGGTTGCATATAAAAACTACAGTATATAAGCCATGGCAGATACGGGACATCGATTAAGACTATTAATCATCCAATGGCAATTAATCATCACAACAGGAAAACTATAACCTGCACAGTTCTCGGCGACTTATTTCGGGGTAGCGGGTTGCATCTTGCTGTGCGTGTATGTTTTCTGTCTTAATAGTTTTGCTAGGGTAGTGCCCTGCGGCCGTAATTCCTTAGGCTCAAAACAGCCCCTGTGCCCTACGCCGCAAGGTGCTACAGGCAAAATGACAGTTTCAACGTTATGAATGTATGCAGCACATAAAAAGAAGTTAGTTAGTTGCATATCATTTACTGAACGTCACATTCAACCGCGTCATTTTTGTGTGTGTGTGTGTGGCCTGTTTGTGATTTCTTGGCAAGTTTACGTTCTGTAGTTTGCCATTGCTTTCTGGACGACCGGTATTCATACCATTTGTATGAAAATCAGCGCAAGGCGGCCAGCTTCCAAATCTGCCGCAGCTGTGTTTTCATCAGCGTATGCCTCCTTCTCCACATCACCCGCTACTTATAAACAAACCACACCAAAAACAAAAGCAGCCCCGTACCAGGAACACCCTGCGTGGTATGTGCTAGGACAATCATATTTGTCAGACCGGAGTGCAAGAAGGAAGGATTAGGTGGTCAGTCTTTTTTATTCTACTTTAGCAAACGGCGAGCCAAGGTTTCGAACCCTAGCACGCTCGTGATATTGTCAGCGTAACTTCCTAACCGTTACATCAACACGCCCGCTCAGTACATAATACATACAATAAACTGGTATACCGATACTCATACATTCACTTGATCATTCACTCACACTGTCATTTCTCATTTACTCATTTACACATAGGCATGCACACACATACAAACACACACAGGTACAAGCACACATTATAACGAAATCCTCCGAAAACAAACGTTGAAAACGTGTACACAAAATCAGTAAACTGAATAAATCTTTCTACAATTATCAATTGCTGCTAGAACACTCATAGACAACACTTAGCCTGAAAACATGCAAAGACAACACTCAACATGAAAATACGCAAAGACAACACTTAACCTGAAAACACGCAGAGACGACACTTAACATACAGACTGTAAAGGCGACACGTAACACTTTACTGCTTCTTGAATGTCCCTCTGTGGAGCGGGGTACTCCAATCCTTGTTTTGCCTCTCTTGTGTCCCACTTCAGCATACATTTGTGCCTGTTTGACTTCCCCCAGATTTCTTTCGGGGTAGCGGGCTGCATCTTTCTGTAGGTTGTTTTTTTTCTCCTAACTGCTGTGCCTTGACTGTGTCCTTGTGGCCTACTTATTGTGTAGATAGCCAATTGCCGGGAGATTGTTAACGTGCACAACTTGAACAAGTAACTGCATGTTTTTTGTCCTTATTCGAAAAGATTATGTATCTTATTACACTACCCATGAGATCAAGAGGATAGATGTATATTGCAGTTACATATCATATGAATATCATATGAATGAATTAATTGTACTGTAGCTAAAATACTTAAAACACGTAGTCGCCTATATTGTTTGAATGTGGAGCGTCATTTATCCCCACGGTAATCGCAAATTCAAAATGAAATCTTTCTGTTTGCACAAAACGTGACGAAACTGCCTAATTGCTAAAGCCTCGATGTATTTATGTTTTCTTTTTTGTTTGCTGATGAAGTCTTGTCACCGCAACGTCCTCCGTTTGTACCAATTAAATGTAATTTTTCTCTACACTTTGTGGTTCTCCACTTGTTTACTCATGTTTCCATACATGCCTGCAAGATCTGGACAACAGATCACGTTCCCCAACATTTGAAGCCGCAACAGGCATCCATTGTAAACTTCCAAAGATTGGTGTGAGCAACCAATGGTTGCACCGTTTAACACACCTTCAAGCGCATCGGGACACCGGTGCTAGAGATGTGCTTATAGACCAACCGGCCCTCGGTGGCTGATGTGCCCAACATCACACAGGCCGCATTTACTTCCCAATAAATCTTGGTACTTTTTTTCGCTCGCTCGCTTTGCACTCAAGCGTAGTCCATACACACTACTTCTAGTAGTGTTGGACTGAATTTTGCGTGTGGATTAGCTTTACATACAGGCGAACCCACTCCGACTTCAGAGGTACTTGTAATTTACGTCCCCAAGTCAAGGACGAGAAGTCAACATGTTAGTCCAACTGCCCGGTGTAGGGTTTGAATCCCTGACCTCGGCATCAGCACACCGGATGTTTAAGAATACGCGTCTTATCCATTCGATCATGCTGACCTACATGCTTGGTACTAATTTTACACCAGATAAATTTTAAAAGTCGTCTCCGTAGCTAAGATATTACGGACGCGATTCGTGAGCCCGCCTACCTGCGTTCGAAACACAGCTGCGACCGATTTGGCAGCAGACCGCATTGCGCTTGGTTTTAACGAATTGGTATGGGAGCTGGTCGTTCAGAAAGCAATGGCAAACTACTGAACGTAAACTTGCCAAGACATAAACAACAGCTGTAAAATGCCGGTGTTGACAGCGATGTCCTGTAAAAAGGAAATGAAAAACAAAATGTTTTTTTACAATCCGAATTAGCCCAGCTGCAGATCGAATCCATAACCATCAATTCGGCAGGCAAGTGTTTAGCCACAATGCCCCCGACACTCCCGTAGTTTGAGAGTCCGAGAAAATAATTTCCTTTATCAGTGAAGTATTATACAGTCATGTCTAGAAATCAATGATAGAAAGTTACTGTCTAACATGTAAAAGTTAACACTTCCTTATCTATTCTTTCTTTTCAGGTGACGCAACTCTGACACAAGGGAGATAACACTTTGATTACACATCACCATGTCTACTGTCGATTGCTGAAGCACGAAAAGCCATCTTCTGGATTACAAACCCATTCCCGTCCAATCCATTCCAATCTATTTTATATCAGCAATCCATCCCCATTCTGCAAAATAGCAAAAATCTACACAGTTTTAGAATAAATTAGAAGTAAACTAAATCACTGGAAGTTTTATACATGTAGGTTTTACACAATCTTGTTGTGCCATCCCATTGTTTACGTACTGTAATGTAACTTGCACATCACAATTACGCATATGTTCCATTGTAAGTTTTGTGTGTTTAAGTTTCTGGCATATCTTGTGTCTCGAATGTACAACATACTACTTGTGTGTCCATAGGCTATGGCTCGTGTAAGACACCTGATTAACAATTATTTATACATTTGAAAGGCTGGACACTGGACTTATGCGCTGTTTTCTTGATTATTCGTGCACTTGTAATACATGGGTTTAAGTCCATGAGCTTCTCATTTGTAATATTGTAAGACCACATTGGTCCTTCTATTATTCACTGTCACCAGTTAAAGAATATTTGTTTTTATTAGCGATCGCTTTAGTTGTTCTCAGAGTTTCTTTTCCATACAGCAGTATTGATATGATTGGCACCTTGCCGTCTTGACAAACGATAGTTTGTAAAATAGAGAGCCTCTTCATAACACAAAGCCTGGGCTGACTTTAGAGACCATGTGTTGCCCATGCAGCATGATCCCTCACTCGGCCTGTCTGGTTTACTCCAGTGGAAAGATAACACCAATAGGTCTGGAACAATACAGGCTGCAGAATCTGCTGGATCAGCAATGGAATGCTCTAACTGTCCGCCTATCGGAGCTTCGATCCTAGACCAGCTGCCGACGAAGTCTTAGGGTCTGGTCTGCTCTGCCATGATATTTAGTCTTTATGTCGCATTTCCTCGCACTAGGGTAAAGATTGTACCCTCCCAGTTGCACTCATCTGCCCAAAGCCGCTGGCACAAGGTGGGGTGTCGGGTTTGGTGAGCGCCGCCCAACATTCGGCGCTAACAGAAAGCAGGTAGCACCGTCTACTGTCATACGGTAGCTCAGTCATATCTGACAATGACCTGACACCCTGAATTATCGATAGAGTTAAATATCATTTTGGTACTACATTTTATTTCTTGCGACTTCCACAAATCAAACCCATTCTCAAATTCTCATGTTCAATGCCAGCAAAGAACAAAGAACGACAGCATGTGCCATAAATAATAACAACATGTGCCATAAATAATAACAACATGTGCCATAAATAATAACAACATGTGCCATAAATAATAGCAGCTTGTGCCATAAATAATAACAACATGTGCCCTGAAGAACGACAAGCCTCTCTGCAATTGAAAATTCAAAGTTTGGAGGAAGCATCAACAACATGATATCGCCGACTGCAGATGTAAAGTATCAGTACCGATCTGTCACAACCCACTTGGTTCTTAACTTGGAGAAAGGAATGGAAGCTCTTCAACACAATTTCATTGAAAGATGTGGAAACCGGAGAAATCTATGGTGTCAGAGACTCAAGTCTACAGAGCTAGAAAATGATGGGTGACTCGACAGAGCAGCATGGAAGACGATCAGATGGGATGTGTCTGCCAATGGCTTTCAGTATATATCGTCTAATCCAGGGGTGGCCAACCTTTTCAGCAGGCGGGCCAAATTTCAGAAATAATGTCCTCTGCCAGGCCACGCACCTAATTTTTTTCTTTTTTTCAGTTAATTAAAGTAAACAAGCAAGCGTGCTACAGCCTTGACCACATCATCGCTTCCCACTCCGCGGGCCGCAACATGACGCCCACGGTCCGCATGCGGCCCGCGGGCCTCGTGTTGGTCACCCCTGGTCTAATCCATCTCATTATACTTAACCCTTTTCAACCTCAGAAGAGAAGTTATATTAGGGTCCATAGCCTGGCTCAGATTAATAATCTCGTGACCGAGTCAGCCACAAATAGGATATTAATTTGAAGATTATTGTTCTCCAAAGAGGGTAATGATTGTCTATTGTGCTTTATTTTCTTTACGACTCTCCTTTACATACCAATACTCGTCATTTCTGTTTGTTTGTTTATTTGTTTGTTTGTTTGTTTTTCCGTATTCTTTCCCATTCATATGTCAATATGAATAAATGGAAAGAAAGCAGCAGTCACCGTAATCATGTTGACATCTCCATTTAGTTTGTTCTCAAATGGAATATGTGTAGGCCCACATACATTACTTGGGAACATACTTTTTGTCTTTTCTCAGTTTCCCCCAGTAATTGATATTTCTGCGTATTAAACATGTCTAAGTGTACAAGCATTAAAACTGTTCTTTATCTCAATCATTCTAAGCCATCTGATGTGCCCCTCCATTGTCTCGTGTTCTCAGCGACTCTCTTCGGTTCATCATAAGTCTGTGGTCGAACATCCCTGCTGGCTTGTGGTGTAGTTTCCCTTCGGTTGTCTTCTTATTATCGTTCTCTGAGTTTGGTGTCCTCTTGTTATCTTGCCCTGGATGTGGTGTCTACTTGTTATCTTGCCCTCGATCAGATGTCTACTTGTTATCTTGCCATGGATCTGGTGTCTTCTTGTTATCTTGCCTTGGATATGATGTCTTCCAGTATTTTCATAAATCAACTTCATGTCACATAATGTGGCCTAGCCAAGATAACCTTGTTCTTCTCTTTGTGAGGTATGCTCAATCATCATCATCTAGCAGGTGTTTTCTAGAACGCCTCTTTCACCACGAATGGCCCATAAGTCCCTTGGTCTCATACCTTCATCTCCAGCCTCATGCTCAAGGACTCTCACGTGCAGAAGGACCCTCACATGCCCAAGGTCTCTCACATTCCCAAGGTTTCTCACACGCCTAAGAACTCTCACATGCCCAAGAACTCTCACATGCCCAAGAACTCTCACATGCCCAAGAACTCTCACATCCCCAAGAACTCTCACAGGCCCAAGGTCTCTCACATTCCCAAGGTTTCTCACACGCCTAAGAACTCTCACATGCCCAAGAACTCTCACATGCCCAAGAACTCTCACATCCCCAAGAACTCTCACATGCCCAAGAACTCTCACATGCCCACGAACTCTCACATGCCCAAGGACTCTCACATGCCCAAGGACTCTCACATGCCCAAGGACTCTCACATGCCCAAGAACTCTCACATCCCCAAGAACTCTCACATGCCCAAGGTCTCTCACATTCCCAAGGTTTCTCACACGCTTAAGAACTCTCACATGCCCAAGAATTCTCACATGCCCAAGAACTCTCACATGCCCAAGAACTCTCACATGCCCAAGAACTCTCACATGCCCAAGGACTCTCACATGCCCAAGGACTCTCACATCCCCAAGAACTCTCACATGCCCAAGAACTCTCACATGCCCAAGAACTCTCACATGCCCAAGAACTCTCACATGCCCAAGAACTCTCACATGCCCAAGAACTCTCACATGCCCAAGAACTCTCACATGCCCAAGGACTCTCACATGCCCAAGGACTCTCACATGCCCAAGAACTCTCACATGCCTAAGAACTCTCACATGCCCAAGAACTCTCACATGCCCAAGAACTCTCACATCCCCAAGAACTCTCACATGCCCAAGGTCTCTCACATTCCCAAGGTTTCTCACACGCCTAAGAACTCTCACATGCCCAAGGACTCTCACATGCCCAAGAACTCTCACATGCCCAAGAACTCTCACACGCCTAAGAACGCTCACATGCCCAAGAACTCTCACATGCCCAAGAACTCTCACATGCCCAAGAACTCTCACATGCCCAAGAACTCTCACATCCCCAAGAACTCTCACATGCCCAAGAACTCTCACATGCCCAAGAACTCTCACATGCCCAAGAACTCTCACATCCCCAAGAACTCTCACATCCCCAAGAACTCTCACATGCCCAAGGTTTCTCACACGCCTAAGGACTCTCACATGCCCAAGAACTCTCACATCCCCAAGAACTCTCACATGCCCAAGGACTCTCACATGCCCAAGAACTCTCACATCCCCAAGAACTCTCACATGCCCAAGGACTCTCACATGCCCAAGAACTCTCCCATCCCCAAGAACTCTCACACGCCTAAGAACTCTCACATGCCCAAGAACTCTCACATGCCTAAGAACTCTCACATGCCTAAGAACTCTCACATGCCCAAGGACTCTCACATGCCCAAGAACTCTCACATGCCCAAGGACTCTCACATGCTCAAGAACTCTCACATGCCCAAGAACTCTCACATGCCCAAAAACTCTCACATGCCCAAGAACTCTCACATCCCCAAGAACTCTCACATGCCCAAGGACTCTCACATGCCCAAGAACACTCACATGCCCAAGGAGCCTGTAATGTCTTAAGTGCCCCTTCATGCTGGTCGACCCCAGCCACTTCTACCAGGAAGGATGCCTCCCATCCCCGTCCTCTCCCAGCCACTTCTACCAGGAAGGATGCCTCCCATCCCCGTCCTCTCCCAGCCACTTCTACCAGGAAGGATGCCTCCCATCCCTGTCCTCTCCCAGCCACTTCTACCAGGAAGGATGCCTCCCATTCCTGTCCTCTCCCAACCACTTCTACCAGGAAGGATGCCTCCCATCCCTGTCCTCTCCCAGCCACTTCTACCAGGAAGGATGCCTCCCATTCCAGTCCTCTCCCAGCCACTTCTACCAGGAAGGATGCGTCCCATTCCTGTCCTCTCCCAACCACTTCTACCAGGAAAGATGTCTCCCATCCCTGTCCTCTAGCAGCCACTTCTACCAGGAAGGATGCCTCCCATTCCTGTCCTCCCCCAGCCACTTCTACCAGGAAGGATGCCTCCCATCCCTGTCCTCTCCCAACTACTTCTATCAGGAAGGATGCCTCCCATTCCTTTCCTCTCCCAGCCACTTCTACCAGGAAGGATGTCTCCCATTCCTGTCCTCTCCCAGCCACTTCTACCAGGAAGGATGCCTCCCATCCCTGTCCTCTCCCAGCCACTTCTACCAGGAAGGATGCCTCCTATCCCTGTCCTCTCCCAGCTACTTCTACCAGGAAGGATGTCTCCCATCCCCGTCCTCTCCCAGCCACTTCTACCAGGAAGGATGTCTCCCATCCCCGTCCTCTCCCAGCCACTTCTACCAGGAAGGATGACTCCTATCCCTGTCCTCTCCCAGCTACTTCTACCAGGAAGGATGTCTCCCATCCCCGTCCTCTCCCAGTCACTTCTACCAGGAAGGATGTCTCCCATCCCCGTCCTCTCCCAGCCACTTCTACCAGGAAGGATGTCTCCCATCCCCGTCCTCTCCCAGCCACTTCTACCAGGAAGGATGTCTCCCATCCCCGTCCTCTCCCAGCTACTTCTACCAGGAAGGATGTCTCCCATCCCTGTCCTCTCCCAACCACTTTTACCAGGAAGGATGTCTCCCATCCCCGTTCTCTCCCAGCCACTTCTACCAGGAAGGACGCCTCCCATCCCCGTCCTCTCCCAGCCACTTCTACCAGAAGAATGCCTCCCATCCCTGTCCTCTCCCAGCCACTTCTACCAGGAAGGATGCCTCCCATCCCTGTCCTCTCCCAGCCACTTCTTCCAGGAAGGATGCCTCCCATCCTTGTCCTCTCCCAGCCACTTCTACCAGGAAGGATGCCTCCCATCCCTGTCCTCTCCCAGCCACTTCTACCAGGAAGGATGTCTCCCATCCCTGTCCTCTCCCAGCCACTTCTACCAGGAAGAATGCCTCCCATCCCTGTCCTCTCCCAGCCACTTCTACCAGAAGAATGCCTCCCATCCCTGTCCTCTCCCAGCCACTTCTACCAGGAAGGATGTCTCCCATTCCTGTTCTCTCCCAGCCACTTCTACCAGGAAGAATGCCTCCCATTCCTGTCCTCTCCCAGCCACTTCTACCAGGAAGGATGCCTCCCATCCCTGTCCTCTCCCAACCACTTCTACCAGGAAGAATGCCTCCCATTCCTGTCCTCTCCCAGCCACTTCTACCAGAAGAATGCCTCCCATTCCTGTCCTCTCCCAGCCACTTCTACCAGGAAGGATGTCTCCCATCCCTGTCCTCTCCCAGCCACTTCTACCAGGAAGAATGCCTCCCATCCCTGTTCTCTCCCAGCCACTTCTACCAGGAAGAATGCCTCCCATTCCTGTCCTCTCCCAGCCACTTCTACCAGGAAGGATGTCTCCCATCCCTGTCCTCTCCCAGCCAATTCTACCAGGAAGGATGTCTCCCATCCCCGTCCTCTCCCAGCCACTTCTACCAGGAAGGATGCCTCCCATTCCTGTCCTCTCCCAGCCACTTCTACCAGGAAGGATGTCTCCCATTCCTGTCCTCTCCCAGCCACTTCTACCAGAAGAATGCCTCCCATCCCCGTCCTCTCCCAGCCACTTCTACCAGGAAGGATGCCTCCCATCCCTGTCCTCTCCCAGCCACTTCTACCAGGAAGGATGTCTCCCATCCTGTCCTCTCCCAGCCACTTCTACCAGGAAGGATGCCTCCCATCCCTGTCCTCTCCCAGCCACTTCTACCAGGAAGGATGCCTCCCATCCCTGTCCTCTCCCAGCCACTTCTACCAGGAAGGATGTCTCCCATCCCCGGTTCTCCCAACCACTTCTACCAGGAAGGATGTCTCCCATCCCTGTCCTCTCCCAGCCACTTCTACCAGGAAGGATGCCTCCCATCCCTGTCCTCTCCCAGCCACTTCTACCAGGAAGGATGCCTCCCATCCCTGTCCTCTCCCAGCCACTTCTACCAGGAAGGATGTCTCCCATCCCCGGTTCTCCCAACCACTTCTACCAGGAAGGATGTCTCCCATCCCTGTCCTCTCCCAGCCACTTCTACCAGGAAGGATGTCTCCCATCCCTGTCCTCTCCCAGCCACTTCTACCAGGAAGGATGCCTCCCATTCCTGTCCTCTCCCAGCCACTTCTACCAGAAGAATGCCTCCCATTCCTGTCCTCTCCCAACCACTTCTACCAGGAAGGATGCCTCCCATCCCCGTCCTCTCCCAGCCACTTCTACCAGGAAGAATGCCTCCCATCCCTGTTCTCTCCCAGCCACTTCTACCAGGAAGAATGCCTCCCATCCCTGTTCTCTCCCAGCCACTTCTACCAGGAAGAATGCCTCCCATCCCTGTTCTCTCCCAGCCACTTCTACCAGGAAGGATGCCTCCCATCCCTGTCCTCTCCCAACCACTTCTACCAGGAAGGATGCCTCCCATTCCTGTCCTCTCCCAACCACTTCTACCAGGAAGGATGCCCCCCATCCCTGTCCTCTCCCAACCACTTCTACCAAGAAGAATGCCTCCCATCCCTGTCCTCTCCCAACCACTTCTACCAAGAAGGATGCCTCCTATCCCTGTCCTCCCCCAGCCACTTCTACCAAGAAGGACGCCTCCCATCCCTGTCCTCTCCCAGTCACTGTGACGTTTAAATTTGGTCAAGTTATTTCAGTTTCCAACACATGAAGTTGTTTATGAGCCGGTTTTCTTTGATTCTCAGATCTTGTAGCATTTCAAATTTTTTCTTCTTCTTGGTCCATGAGATTCTAAGAACTTTTCTGAAACACTTAAGCTCAAGTGCCCCAATTTTCTCTTCTATCGACTTTCTTTTTGAGTTGATTGAGATGCATAATGTGGTAATTTCCCTGTGTTTTCTTCATCCCCATTGTAGGTTGCGTCCTCAGACTTAGGCAACCCTTTAAGTTGCCAGGGCAAGTGAGTACCCTGCTCTGTGGAACTCATATATCTTCAAAAGTTGTCCATTTTTACCAAAACTATACATCATTTTAAAACCGATATTATTTTTGAAACACCTGCTTTCCTTACTTGCACATCCAACAGGGGGAGGTAATTTTCTAAACATTTACATCGGGATTTTTCCATTTACCTGTGCAATTCAAATCCGTGTTAAAATTTCACGGATTAGTAAACGGATACAAATTCAAGGATTAGTAAAGATAACATTCGAACAGTGGACTACATGAATCCCATAAAACACTTCCGGCCAGCCATGGCAAACAATATTGCTGCACGAGTTGCTCCCTTGCAGCACCACAATTCTGAGAGTGCTATACACCGGGTCCAGAGCACCAGTGTTTTAAGAATCCCCACTCAGAGGAAGAGTTTTTGGCAGAGGTGAGGTGTCTCGTTTTATTCCTACTGCTATCATGCGGTTTTAGGAATTACTTGTTGTCTTTGTGTGCTGTATTGTTTACCAGCTTCATCATGTGTAATAACAATATTTATTTATTTATTTATTTATTTATTTAACTTGTCACTACAATATAATGTAGGAACCTAAGGATACAAACACACAAAAGTATGCACGCCTTAATTTTCTTCATTTTCTTCTCTTCCTTCTCCTACTTCATCTTCTTATTCTTCTTCCTCATCATCTTCCTTCTTCGTCTTCTTCTTCTTCTTCTTCTTCTTCTTCTTCTTCTTCTTCTTCTTCTTCTTCTTCTTCTTCTTCTTCTTCTTCTTCTTCTTCTTCTTCTTCTTCTTCCCTTTCCTTCTTTTTCTTCTTCTTCTTCTTCTTCTTCTTCTTCTTCTTCTTCTTCTTCTTCTTCTTCTTCTTCTTCTTCTTCTTCTTCTTCTTCTTCTTCCCTTCTTTTTCTTCTTCTTCTTCATCTTCTTCTTCTTCTTCTTCTTCTTCTTCTTCTTCTTCTTCTTCTTCTTCTTCTTCTTCTTCTTCTTCTTCTTCTTCTTCTTCTTCTTCCCTTTCCTTCTTTTTCCCCTTCTTCGTTTTCTTCTTCTTCTTCTGCTCCATCTTCTTTCGTCGCTGCTGCTGCTGCTACTTCTGCCCCTCCTCCTTTATTTATTTCGCCCGTTTCCATCACCGACTCCGTTCTTTTCTTTTACTTTTATTCGTTACTTTCTTTTTCGATGTTTGTTTTTCTTCTCCATTCTTCTTCATTTTCTTTCTTATCTTATGCTTCCTTTTTTTCATGCTTTTATCTTCTTCTTTCTCCTTACAGCTCGTTATTTCTCCAGCCTTCTCCCCATTCTCCATCTTACATTCTTCTTCCTTCTATATTTACTTTCTCTTCATTTGTCTTCATTCTAATTCTCTTTTTTTCCTCTCATTTGCTTCCTATTCTTCTTGTCTTCTATTTGTCTTGTTTTAAGAATATTGAAAGTTGTTGTGGGGCTGAGTAGTCTCGAGGTATGGTTTCCGTCTCGAGTGCTGGAGGTCCCGGGTTCAAGCCCCGACGAGGGTTGGGATTTTTGAACGTGGACTTCTAGTAACAAAATTTCCCCTGGTCTCTAGGTAGTGAGATCGGACGCCCGTGTGTATTGTTGCGCACGTAAAAAATCCCTTGGCAGTTGGAAATCGAAAAAGAGTAGCCTAACGGCGCTGCCCGGGCAAAACTTCGAGTTAAAAATCTAACCAAAGCACTTTAGGATCCTCGCAGGTGCTAGGGAGTTCATACTACTACTACTACTACTACTACTACTACTACTACTACTACTACTACTACTACTACTACTACTACTACTACTACTACTACTACTACTACTATTACTACTACTACTACTACTACTACTGCTATTATTATTACTACTACCACTACCTCCACTAACGTCTACTGCTGTTGCAGGTACTACTGCTACTGCTAGGGTGCTGCTAGTATCACTACATCCGCTGTTAATACTACTGCTACAATTACTACTATTAGCAATAGTAGTAGTCGTTGTCGTCGTAGAAGTGATAATAGTCGCAGAAGTAGCAGCCTGCATCAGCAGCAGCAGTAGTAGCTGTTGCTGCTGCTGCTGTTGTTGTTGCTGCTGCTGTAAAATAATGCTACTTATTATTGCGCCACTCTAATTGTTTTCAGTTATGGGAGACAATACACAAAATAGTCAGCGCAAGAGTTATTATGGTTGTAGCCCTTGACTCCTTAATAAATGCAGCGTCTTGCCCAATGAATACAGTGAAACATTACAATTATCAGTGTACCACCCACATCGGGTCCTAAAGACAATGAAAATTGCTGCAACGTGGCAATAATTGGCAAATCACCAACAAGAAAGAAACATGAATGCAAGAAAATATCAAATGTAACAATTAAGATGAAAAACATACTGATCAATAAAAAGATATCAATTGAAACGAGAAAAAGAGTGATGAGATGCTCCATAGAGCCTGTACTTTTATATGGATGTGAAGCGTTGCCAATAAGTAGTCAAGCTGAAAAACATCTGACGGCTGTAGAAATGTGGTTTCTGAGGAAAATGCAAAGAATACCATGGACAGACAGAAAAACCAATGAACAAGTCCGTCAAGAAACAAATGAAGATCGTAAACTGATTAGAGACATTAGACATAGACAGTCAAAATTTTTTGGGCATGGTATGAGAAGAAATGAATTGGAGAACTTGATGATGACTGGCATGATCGAAGGGAAGAGACCAAGGGGAAGACCGAGAAGTAAATACCTGGATGGCTTGGCCACGTGGCATTGTCGAGACAGGAACACGGAGATGATCCACGACTCTGGTGATCAAGTGAGATGGCAGAACATGACCGCCCACGCTTATCGGCATGGCACATGATGGATGGATGGAACAATTATAATATAAAATAAAGTCAACACTATTTCATTAGTTTAACCTGTTGTATGCCACACGCCGCACAGCGGGGCAGATAGTTGGTCTAAATTATACCTGCTGCCAGTACGCGTGGCACGTACAGCATTTCCTTAGCGACTGAACTGTTAACAGTAATTTATAATTTCCTGACAATAAGTATGAGGAAGTAGTTGGCGTAACGGAAAGGATTAACACGCTCGCACTTAAACTTCCTTGTGCGCTAATAGCAAAGTATGGGGCACAACACTTAACTGGTCAGTTGGTCAGAAAACATTGGCAAACTACTGAACGTATAACTGTCTAGTAAATTAGCCTGGGATTGATCGTAGTATTCTGCAAAAGACATACAATATTTGTTGTAAAGTATGACGGAAAAACAAACCATGGAATACGCGGAGGATCGGTCAATATGGCTGAATGGATATGAACGCGTGTTCTTAAACATCCGGAGTGCTGATGCTTATGTAAGGGGATCAGCCCCTACACTGAACAGATGGGCTAAAATGTTGATCTCTCGTCCTTGATTTGGGAACGTAAATTACAAGTACCTCTGAAGTCGGAGTGGCCTCACTTGATGGCGAGGGACACTAGTTGCAGGGAAAGCTAATCTACACGCAAAATTCAGTCCATCACTACTAGAAGTAGTGTTATGGACTAAGCGTGAGTTCAATACGAGCAAGAAAAAACAAAAAATAACAAAACACGAAGGCGGATTAAAGAAGAAGCAAATAGAAGCCAGATGAAAGTATTTGAAAGAAAAGGTGAAAATGAAGAGAAAAAAAATAATAAGAAAAAGACAGAGGAGAGGATAGAAAAAGAAGGGGTAATCGTAGTAGCGGTTGTGGAATGCGGAGGAACAAGTTGCCAATCTGTCCGCTCAGTACCGGGAGAAGAAAAAGAAACGCAAGAGAAAAATTGGAGGAGGAAAAGGGGTGGGGGGGGGGGGTGGGCAAGGTGTAGAAGAGTAAGGTTCAGTAGCTGTAGCAATTAGACAGTCTTTCCCTCCTGCAGCGAACGTCGACCGTTACTAACAACACATGTTGGACACCTTGGCAGGACGTCGCGTTCAACCCCCACCCTGCCAGTTATCAGTCTGTTAGTCAAGTTAGGATACTTTCTATTGGAGATCACCAGATGAGGAGGAGCATGATAGTCCAACCTGATTAACAAATAATGTTTATTTTCTAGGCACTTTAACGTGCAGTTGTTTGCTGTTCTCCGTGGCCTAGGCGTTACGGACGCGGTTCGTGGTCCCGTATACTCGCTTTCGAAACACATCGAAAAATGCTGGTGTTGACTAGAAACGTTCTGTAAAGGATATGCAACTATTTATTTATTTATTTATTTATTTATTTATTTATGTATTTATTTATGTATTTATTTATTCATAGTTTGCCATTATGGAGAGTACTAGACAAATATCAGTAAACCATGGGGTGAAGAAATGACGTTGAATGTGGAACATAATTGAGAACACCGGAGAATTGTATAGCTAGAAAATCTGTAGTCTGGAACCCGCAGGGCAAAAGAAACAGAGAAAGGCATTTTAACACATGGAGAACAGAAGTAAATCAAGAAATTAACAATATGGAAATAGCAAGGACAGAGATAGCTAAAGATGGGGTGGGGGGGGGGGGGGGGGGGGGGGCTTGGGTGGTTGGTTCAGGTCCTATACCACGTTGAGAGACAGAGAGCGAAAGATGGAGTAGTTTGCCATTGCTGAGCTCACCGATTAAGCCCAGCTGACCCATGTAGGATAATTAACCCAAAACCCTACAGTCACCGCACAGAAAGTTTAACCTTGCGGCCGCGCTGACGTCTATTTTTCTATATATTATTTTATCAATTATTTATCTATTCTCTAGTTCTTGACCCAGGCCCTCCCCATGCCCCCGCTGCCTTTCACGCTCACCTGCCCAACAGTCCATGTACTTGGGTACAGATGTGTCCCCCAACACATAGCTGCCTCCACCACAGTTCACTCGTCCATCTCTCCAAGGCTCGGGGTACTCCTCACTCGCTAAGAGTTTCACCTCAGTTGCTCATTTCTCTGTAGACTTGCCTTAATAACCGCCCTGACATCTCTGTCTGTCTGTCTGTCTGTCTGTCTGTCTGTCTGCCTGCCTGTCTGCCTGCCTGTCTGTCTGTCTGTCTGTCTGTCTCTCTCTCTCTCTCTCACTCTCTCTCTGTCTCTTTCTGCCTATCTCTACATCTCTCTCTCTCTCTCTCTCTCTCCTCTCTCTCTCTCTCTCTCTCTCTCTCTCTCTCTCTGTGCCTGTCTTTATGTGTCTATCTCTTCCTCTCTCTGCCTGTCTCTGTGTCTATCGCTCTGCCTGTCTCTGTGTTTATGTCTCTGCCTGTCTCTATGTGTCTATATCTCTGCCTCTCTCTATGTGTTTATAACTCTGCCTGTCTCTATGTGTTTATGTCTCTGCCTGTCTCTATGTGTTTATGTCTCTGCCTGTCTCTATGTGTTTATGTCTCTGCCTGTCTCTATGTGTTTATGTCTCTGCCCGTCTCTATGTGTTTATAACTCTGCCTGTCTCTATGTGTTTATGTCTCTGCCCGTCTCTATGTGTTTATGTCTCTGCCCGTCTCTATGTGTTTATGTCTCTGCCTCTCTCTATGTGTTTATGTCTCTGCCTGTCTCTATGTGTTTATGTCTCTGCCTGTCTATATGTGTTTATGTCTCTGCCTGTCTATATGTGTTTATGTCTCTGCCCGTCTCTATGTGTTTATAACTCTGCCTGTCTCTATGTGTTTATGTCTCTGCCTGTCTTTATGTGTTTATGTCTCTGCCCGTCTCTATGTGTTTATAACTCTGCCTGTCTCTATGTGTTTATGTCTCTGCCTGTCTTTATGTGTTTATAACTCTGCCTGTCTCTATGTGTTTATGTCTCTGCCCGTCTCTATGTGTTTATAACTCTGCCTGTCTCTATGTGTTTATGTCTCTGCCTGTCTTTATGTGTTTATGTCTCTGCCTGTCTATATGTGTCTATCTCTCTGCCTGTCTCTATGTGTTTATGTCTCTGCCCGTCTCTGTCTCTCTCTCTCTCTCACTGTCTCTGTGTCGCTCTCTCTACCTATCTCTATGTCTCTCTCTCTCTCTCAGTCTGTCGCTATGTGTCTATCTCTCTGCCTGTCTCTGTGTCTATCTCTCTGCCTCTCTCTATGTGTTTATGTCTCTGCCCGTCTCTGTCTCTCTCTCTCTCACTGTCTCTGTGTCGCTCTCTCTACCTATCTCTATGTCTCTCTCTCTCTCTCAGTCTGTCGCTATGTGTCTATCTCTCTGCCTCTCTCTATGTGTTTATGTCTCTGCCCGTCTCTGTCTCTCTCTCTCTCTCACTGTCTCTGTGTCGCTCTCTCTACATATCTCTATGTCTCTCTCTCTCTCTCAGTCTGTCGCTATGTGTCTATCTCTCTGCCTGTCTCTGTGTCTATCTCTCTGCCTCTCTCTATGTGTTTATGTCTCTGCCCGTCTCTGTCTCTCTCTCTCTCTCACTGTCTCTGTGTCGCTCTCTCTACCTATCTCTATGTCTCTCTCTCTCTCTCAGTCTGTCGCTATGTGTTCATGTCTCTGCCTGTCTCTATGTGTTCATGTCTCTGCCTGTCTCTATGTGTTCATGTCTCTGCCTGTCTCTATGTGTCTATCTCTCTGCCTGTCTCTATGTGTCTATGTCTCTGCCTGTCTCTATGTGTTCATGTCTCTGCCTGTCTCTATGTGTTTATGTCTCTGCCTGTCTCTATGTGCCTATCTCTCTGCCTGTCTCTATGTGTTTATGTCTCTGCCTGTCTCTATGTGTCTATCTCTCTGCCTGTCTCTATGTGTCTATGTCTCTGCCTGTCTCTATGTGTTTATCCCTCTGCCTGTCTCTATGTGTTTATCCCTCTGCCTGTCTCTATGTGTTCATGTCTCTGCCTGTCTCTATGTGTTCATGTCTCTGCCTGTCTCTATGTGTCTATCTCTCTGCCTGTCTCTATGTGTCTATGTCTCTGCCTGTCTCTATGTGTTTATCCCTCTGCCTGTCTCTATGTGTTTATCCCTCTGCCTGTCTCTATGTGCCTATCTCTCTGCCTGTCTCTATGTGTTTATGTCTCTGCCTGTCTCTATGTGTCTATCTCTCTGCCTGTCTCTATGTGTTTATGTCTCTGCCTGTCTCTATGTGTTTATGTCTCTGCCTGTCTCTATGTGTTTATGTCTCTGCCTGTCTCTATGTGTTTATGTCTCTGCCTGTCTCTATGTGTTCATGTCTCTGCCTGTCTCTATGTGTTTATGTCTCTGCCTGTCTCTATGTGCCTATCTCTCTGCCTGTCTCTATGTGTTTATGTCTCTGCTTGTCTCTATGTGTTTATGTCTCTGCCTGTCTCTATGTGTCTATCTCTCTGCCTGTCTCTATGTGTCTATCCCTCTGCCTGTCTCTATGTGTTCATGTCTCTGCCTGTCTCTATGTGTCTATCTCTCTGCCTGTCTCTATGTGTTTATGTCTCTGCCTGTCTCTATGTGTCTATCTCTCTGCCTGTCTCTATGTGTTCATGTCTCTGCCTGTCTCTATGTGTTTATGTCTCTGCCTGTCTCTATGTGTTTATGTCTCTGCCTGTCTCTATGTGTCTATCTCTCTGCCTGTCTCTATGTGTCTATCTCTCTGCCTGTCTCTATGTGTTTATGTCTCTGCCTGTCTCTATGTGTTTATGTCTCTGCCTGTCTCTATGTGTCTATCTCTCTGCCTGTCTCTATGTGTCTATCCCTCTGCCTGTCTCTATGTGTCTATCTCTCTGCCTGTCTCTATGTGTCTATCTCTCTGCCTGTCTCTATGTGTCTATCTCTCTGCCTGTCTCTATGTGTCTATCCCTCTGCCTGTCTCTATGTGTCTATCTCTCTGCCTGTCTCTATGTGTTTATGTCTCTGCCTGTCTCTATGTGTCTATCTCTCTGCCTGTCTCTATGTGTTTATGTCTCTGCCTGTCTCTATGTGTCTATCTCTCTGCCTGTCTCTATGTGTTTATGTCTCTGCCTGTCTCTATGTGTCTGCCTGTCTCTATGTGTCTATCCCTCTGCCTGTCTCTATGTGTTCATGTCTCTGCCTGTCTCTATGTGTCTATCTCTCTGCCTGTCTCTATGTGTCTATCTCTCTGCCTGTCTCTATGTGTTTATGTCTCTGCCTGTCTCTATGTGTTCATGTCTCTGCCTGTCTCTATGTGTCTATCTCTCTGCCTGTCTCTATGTGTTCATGTCTCTGCCTGTCTCTATGTGTTTATGTCTCTGCCTGTCTCTATGTGTTTATGTCTCTGCCTGTCTCTATGTGTTCATGTCTCTGCCTGTCTCTATGTGTTTATGTCTCTGCCTGTCTCTATGTGTCTATCTCTCTGCCTGTCTCTATGTGTTTATGTCTCTGCCTGTCTCTATGTGTTCATGTCTCTGCCTGTCTCTATGTGTTCATGTCTCTGCCTGTCTCTATGTGTTTATGTCTCTGCCTGTCTCTATGTGTTCATGTCTCTGCCTGTCTCTATGTGTTCATGTCTCTGCCTGTCTCTATGTGTCTATCTCTCTGCCTGTCTCTATGTGTTCATGTCTCTGCCTGTCTCTATGTGTTTATGTCTCTGCCTGTCTCTATGTGTCTGCCTGTCTCTATGTGTCTATCTCTCTGCCTGTCTCTATGTGTTCATGTCTCTGCCTGTCTCTATGTGTCTATCTCTCTGCCTGTCTCTATGTGTCTATCTCTCTGCCTGTCTCTATGTGTCTATCTCTCTGCCTGTCTCTATGTGTCTATCTCTCTGCCTGTCTCTATGTGTCTATCTCTCTGCCTGTCTCTATGTGTTTATGTCTCTGCCTGTCTCTATGTGTTTATGTCTCTGCCTGTCTCTATGTGTTATGTCTCTGCCTGTCTCTATGTGTTTATGTCTCTGCCTGTCTCTATGTGTTTATGTCTCTGCCTGTCTCTATGTGTCTATCTCTCTGCCTGTCTCTATGTGTCTATCTCTCTGCCTGTCTCTATGTGTTTATGTCTCTGCCTGTCTCTATGTGTTTATGTCTCTGCCTGTCTCTATGTGTTTATGTCTCTGCCTGTCTCTATGTGTTTATGTCTCTGCCTGTCTCTATGTGTTCATGTCTCTGCCTGTCTCTATGTGTCTATCTCTCTGCCTGTCTCTATGTGTTTATGTCTCTGCCTGTCTCTATGTGTCTATCTCTCTGCCTGTCTCTATGTGCCTATCTCTCTGCCTGTCTCTATGTGTTCATGTCTCTGCCTGTCTCTATGTGTTTATGTCTCTGCCTGTCTCTATGTGCCTATCTCTCTGCCTGTCTCTATGTGTTTATGTCTCTGCCTGTCTCTATGTGCCTATCTCTCTGCCTGTCTCTATGTGTTCATGTCTCTGCCTGTCTCTATGTGTCTATCTCTCTGCCTGTCTCTATGTGTTTATGTCTCTGCCTGTCTCTATGTGCCTATCTCTCTGCCTGTCTCTATGTGTTCATGTCTCTTGCCTGTCTCTATGTGTTTATGTCTCTGCCTGTCTCTATGTGTTTATGTCTCTGCCTGTCTCTATGTGCCTATCTCTCTGCCTGTCTCTATGTGTTCATGTCTCTGCCTGTCTCTATGTGTCTATCTCTCTGCCTGTCTCTATGTGTCTATGTCTCTGCCTGTCTCTATGTGTTTATGTCTCTGCCTGTCTCTATGTGTTTATGTCTCTGCCTGTCTCTATGTGTCTATCTCTCTGCCTGTCTCTATGTGTTCATCTCTCTGCCTGTCTCTATGTGTTCATGTCTCTGCCTGTCTCTATGTGTTTATGTCTCTGCCTGTCTCTATGTGTCTATCTCTCTGCCTGTCTCTATGTGTTTATGTCTCTGCCTGTCTCTATGTGTTTATGTCTCTGCCTGTCTCTATGTGCCTATCTCTCTGCCTGTCTCTATGTGTTTATGTCTCTGCCTGTCTCTTTGTGTCTATCTCTCTGCCTGTCTCTATGTGTCTATGTCTCTGCCTGTCTCTATGTGTCTATCTCTCTGCCTGTCTCTATGTGTCTATGTCTCTGCCTGTCTCTATGTGTTTATCTCTCTGCCTGTCTCTATGTGTCTATCTCTCTGCCTGTCTCTATGTGTCTATGTCTCTGCCTGTCTCTATGTGTCTATCTCTCTGCCTGTCTCTATGTGTCTATGTCTCTGCCTGTCTCTATGTGTCTATCTCTCTGCCTGTCTCTATGTGTGCTATCTCTCTGCCTGTCTCTATGTGTCTTATCTCTCTGCCTGTCTCTATGTGTCTATCTCTCTAGCCCCTGCTGTCTCTATGTGTCTATGTCTCTGCCTGTCTCTATGTGTCTATCTCTCTGCCTGTCTCTATGTGTCTATCTCTCTGCCTGTCTCTATGTGCCTATGTCTCTGCCTGTCTCTATGTGTTTATGTCTCTGCCTGTCTCTATGTGTCTATCTCTCTGCCTGTCTCTATGTGTTTATGTCTCTGCCTGTCTCTATGTGTTTATGTCTCTGCCTGTCTCTATGTGTTTATGTCTCTGCCTGTCTCTATGTGTCTATCTCTCTGCCTGTCTCTATGTGTTTATGTCTCTGCCTGTCTCTATGTGTCTATCTCTCTGCCTGTCTCTATGTGTTTATGTCTCTGCCTGTCTCTATGTGTTTATGTCTCTGCCTGTCTCTATGTGCCTATCTCTCTGCCTGTCTCTATGTGTTTATGTCTCTGCCTGTCTCTATGTGCCTATCTCTCTGCCTGTCTCTATGTGTTTATGTCTCTGCCTGTCTCTATGTGTTTATGTCTCTGCCTGTCTCTATGTGTCTATCTCTCTGCCTGTCTCTATGTGTTTATGTCTCTGCCTGTCTCTATGTGTTTATGTCTCTGCCTGTCTCTATGTGTTTATGTCTCTGCCTGTCTCTATGTGTTTATGCTCTCTGCCTGTCTCTATGTGTTTATGTCTCTGCCTGTCTCTATGTGCCTATCTCTCTGCCTGTCTCTATGTGTTTATGTCTCTGCCTGTCTCTATGTGTCTATCTCTCTGCCTGTCTCTATGTGTTTATGTCTCTGCCTGTCTCTATGTGTTTATGTCTCTGCCTGTCTCTATGTGTTTATGTCTCTGCCTGTCTCTATGTGTTTATGTCTCTGCCTGTCTCTATGTGTTTATGTCTCTGCCTGTCTCTATGTGTTTATGTCTCTGCCTGTCTCTATGTGTTTATGTCTCTGCCTGTCTCTATGTGTTTATGTCTCTGCCTGTCTCTATGTGTTTAATGTCTCTGCCCTGTCTCTATGTGTTTATGTCTCTGCCTGTCTCTATGTGTTTATGTCCTCTGTCCTGTCTCTATGTGTTTATGTCTCTGCCTGTCTCTATGTGTTTATGTCTCTGCCTGTCTCTATGTGTTTATGTCTCTGCCTGTCTCTATGTGTTTATGTCTCTGCCTGTCTCTATGTGTTTATGTCTCTGCCTGTCTCTATGTGTTTATGTCTCTGCCTGTCTCTATGTGCCTATCTCTCTGCCTGTCTCTATGTGTTTATGTCTCTGCCTGTCTCTATGTGTCTATCTCTCTGCCTGTCTCTATGTGTCTATGTCTCTCTGCCTGTCTCTATGTGTTTATGTCTCTGCCTGTCTCTATGTGTTTATGTCTCCTGCCTGTCTCTATGTGTTTATCGTCTCTGCCTGTCTCTATGTGTTTATGCTCCTCTGCCTGTCTCTATGTGCCTATCTCTCTGCCTGTCTCTATGTGTTTATGTCTCTGCCTGTCTCTATGTGCCTATCTCTCTGCCTGTCTCTATGTGTTTATGTCTCTGCCTGTCTCTATGTGTTTATGTCTCTGCCTGTCTCTATGTGTCCTATCTCTCTGCCTGTCTCTATGTGCTATCTCTCTGCCTGTCTCTATGTGTTTATGTCTCTGCCTGTCTCTATGTGTCTATCTCTCTGCCTGTCTCTATGTGTCTATCTCTCTGCCTGTCTCTATGTGTTTATGTCTCTGCCTGTCTCTATGTGTCTATCTCTCTGCCTGTCTCTATGTGTTTATGTCTCTGCCTGTCTCTATGTGTCTATCTCTCTGCCTGTCTCTATGTGTTCATGTCTCTGCCTGTCTCTATGTGTCTATCTCTCTGCCTGTCTCTATGTGTTTATGTCTCTGCCTGTCTCTATGTGCCTATCTCTCTGCCTGTCTCTATGTGTTTATCTCTCTGCCTGTCTCTATGTGTCTATCTCTCTGCCTGTCTCTATGTGTCTATCTCTCTGCCTGTCTCTATGTGTTCATGTCTCTGCCTGTCTCTATGTGTCTATCTCTCTGCCTGTCTCTATGTGTTTATGTCTCTGCCTGTCTCTATGTGTCTATCTCTCTGCCTGTCCTCTATGTGTTCATGTCTCTGCCTGTCTCTATGTGTCTATCTCTCTGCCTGTCTCTATGTGTTCTATGCTCTCTGCCTGTCTCTATGTGTCCTATCTCTCTGCCTGTCTCTATGTGTTTATCTCTCTGCCTGTCTCTATGTGTCTATCTCTCTGCCTGTCTCTATGTGTCTATCTCTCTGCCCTGTCTCTATGTGTTCATCGTCTCTGCCTGTCTCTATGTGTCTATCTCTCTGCCCTGTCCTCTATGTGTTATTCTCTGCCTGTCTCTATGTGTCTATCTCTCTGCCTGTCTCTATGTGTTCATGTCTCTGCCTGTCTCTATGTGTCTAGCTCTCTGCCTGTCTCTATGTGTTCATGTCTCTGCCCTGTCTCTATGTGTCTATCTCTCTGCCTGTCTCTATGTGTCTATGTCCTCTGCCTGTCTCTATGTGTCTTATCTCTCTGCCTGTCTCTATGTGTCTATCTCTCTGCCTGTCTCTATGTGTCCTATCGTCTCTGCCTGTCTCTATGTGTTATGTCTCTGCCCTGTCTCTATGTGTCTATCTCTCTGCCTGTCTCTATGTGTTTATGTCTCTCTGCCTGTCTCTATGTGTTTATCGTCTCTGCCTGTCTCTATGTGTTTATGCTCTCTGCCTGTCTCTATGTGTCTATCTCTCTGCCTGTCTCTATGTGTTTATGTCCTCTGCCTGTCTCTATGTGTTTATCTCTCTGCCCTGTCTCTATGTGTCTTATCGTCTCTGCCTGTCTCTATGTGTTTATGTCTCTGCCTGTCTCTATGTGCTTATCTCTCTGCCTGTCTCTATGTGTTTATGTCTCTGCCTGTCTCTATGTTGCCTTATCTCTCTGCCTGTCTCTATGTGTTTATGTCTCTGCCTGTCTCTATGTGTTTATGTTCTCTGACTGTCTCTATGTGTCTATCTCTCTGCCTGTCTCTATGTGTTTATGTCTCTGCCTGTCTCTATGTGTTTATGCTCTCTGCCTGTCTACTATGTGTTTATCGCTCTGCCTGTCTCTATGTGTTTATGTCTCTGCCGTCTCTATGTGTTTATGTCTCTGCGACTGTCTCTATGTGGCCTTATGCTCTGCTGTCTCTATGTGTTTATGTCTCTGCCTGTCTCTATGTGTCTATCATCTCTGCCTGTCTCTATGTGTTTATGTCTCTGCCTGTCTCTATGTGGTCTATTCTCTGCCTGTCTCTATGTAGTTTATGTCTCTGCTGTCTCTATGTGTTTTATGTCTCTGCCTGTCTCTATGTGTTTATGTTCTGCCTGTCTCTATGTGTTTATGTCTCTGCCTGTCTCTAATGTGTTTATGGCTCTGCCTGTCTCTATGTGTTTATGTCTCTGCCTGTCTCTATGTGTTTATGTCTCTGCCTGTCTCTATGTGTTTATGGTCTCTGCCTGTCTCTATGTGTTTATGTCTCTGCCTGTCTCTATGTGTTTATGTCTCTGCCTGTCTCTATGTGTTTATGTCTCTGCCTGTCTCTATGTGTTTATGTCTCTGCCTGTCTCTATGTGTTTATGTCTCTGCCTGTCTCTATGTGTTTATGTCTCTGCCTGTCTCTATGTGTTTATGTCTCTGCCTGTCTCTCTATGTGTTTATGTCTCTGCTGCCTGTCTCTATGTCCTATCTCTCTCGCTGCCTGTCTCTATGTGTTTATCTCTCTGCCTGTCTCTATGTGTCTATCTCTCTGCCTGTCTCTATGTGTTTATGTCTCTGCCTGTCTCTATGTGTTTAGTCTCTGCCTGTCTCTATGTGTTTATCTCTCTGCCTGTCTCTATGTGTTTATGTCTCTGCCTGTCTCTATGTGTTTATGTCTCTGCCTGTCTCTATGTGTTATCTCTCTGCCTGTCTCTATGTGTTTATCTCTGCTGTCTCTATGTGCCTATCTCTCTGCCTGTCTCTATGTGTTTATGTCTCTGCCTGTCTCTATGTGTTTATGTCTCTGCCTGTCTCTATGTGTCTATCTCTCTGCCTGTCTCTATGTGTCTATCTCTCTGCCTGTCTCTATGTGTTTATGTCTCTGCCTGTCTCTATGTGTTTATCTCTCTGCCTGTCTCTATGTGTCTATCTCTCTGCCTGTCTCTATGTGTTTATGTCTCTGCCTGTCTCTATGTGTCTATCCCTCTGCCTGTCTCTATGTGTTTATCTCTCTGCCTGTCTCTATGTGTTTATGTCTCTGCCTGTCTCTATGTGTTTATGTCTCTGCCTGTCTCTATGTGTTTATTATCTGCCTGCTGTCTCTATGTGTTTATGTCTCTGCCTGTCTCTATGTGTTTATGTCTCTGCCTGTCTCTATGTGCCTATCTCTCTGCCTGTCTCTATGTGTTTATGTCTCTGCCTGTCTCTATGTGCCTATCTCTCTGCCTGTCTCTATGTGTTTATGTCTCTGCCTGTCTCTATGTGTGTTTATGTCTCTGCCTGTCTCTATGTGCCTATCTCTCTGCCTGTCTCTATGTGCCTATCTCTCTGCCTGTCTCTATGTGTTTATGTCTCTGCCTGTCTCTATGTGCCTATCTCTCTGCCTGTCTCTATGTGTTTATCTCTCTGCCTGTCTCTATGTGTTTATGTCTCTGCCTGTCTCTATGTGTCTATCTCTCTGCCTGTCTCTATGTGTTTATGTCTCTGCCTGTCTCTATGTGTTTATCTCTCTGCCTGTCTCTATGTGTTTATGTCTCTGCCTGTCTCTATGTGTCTATCTCTCTGCCTGTCTCTATGTGTTTATGTCTCTGCCTGTCTCTATGTGTTTATCTCTCTGCCTGTCTCTATGTGTTTATCTCTCTGCCTGTCTCTATGTGTCTATCTCTCTGCCTGTCTCTATGTGTCTATCTCTCTGCCTGTCTCTATGTGTTCATGTCTCTGCCTGTCTCTATGTGTGTATACCTCTGCCTGTCTCTATGTGTTTATGTCTCTGCCTGTCTCTATGTGTCTATCTCTCTGCCTGTCTCTATGTGTTCATGTCTCTGCTGTCTCTATGTGTCTATCTCTCTGCCTGTCTCTATGTGTTTATGTCTCTGCCTGTCTCTATGTGTCTATCTCTCTGCCTGTCTCTATGTGTTTATCTCTCTGCCTGTCTCTATGTGTCTATCTCTCTGCCTGTCTCTATGTGTCTATCTCTCTGCCTGTCTCTATGTGTTTATGTCTCTGCCTGTCTCTATGTGTCTATCTCTCTGCCTGTCTCTATGTGTTTATGTCTCTGCCTGTCTCTATGTGTCTATCTCTCTGCCTGTCTCTATGTGTTCATGTCTCTGCTGCCTGTCTCTATGTGTCTATCTCTCTGCCTGTCTCTATGTGTTCATGTCTCTGCCTGTCTCTATGTGTTTATCTCTCTGCCTGTCTCTATGTGTCTATGTCTCTGCCTGTCTCTATGTGTCTATCTCTCTGCCTGTCTCTATGTTCTATCTCTCTGCCTGTCTCTATGTGTTTATCTCTCTGCCTGTCTCTATGTGTGTTTATCTCTCTGCCCTGTCTCTATGTGTTTATCTCTCTCTGCCTGTCTCTATGTGTTTATCTCTCTTGCCTGTCTCTATGTGTTATGTCTCTGCCTGTCTCTATGTGTTTATGTCTCTCTGCCTGTCTCTATGTGTCTATCTCTCTGCCTGTCTCTATGTGTTTATGTCTCTGCCTGTCTCTATGTGTTTATATCTCTCTGCCTGTCTCTATGTGTTTATGTCTCTGCCTGTCTCTATGTGTTTATGTCCCTCTGCCTGTCTCTATGTGTCTATCTCTCTGCCTGTCTCTATGTGTTATGTCTCTGCCTGTCTCTATGTGTCTATCTCTCTGCCTGTCTCTATGTGTTTATGTCTCTGCCTGTCTCTATGTGTTTATGTCTCTGCCTGTCTCTATGTGTTTATCTCTCTGCCTGTCTCTATGTGTTTATGTCTCTGCCTGTCTCTATGTGTTTATGTCTCTGCCTGTCTCTATGTGTTTATCTGTCTCTGCCTGTCTCTATGTTTATGTCTCTGCCTGTCTCTATGTGTTATGTCTCTGCCTGTCCTCTATGTTCCTATCTCTCTGCTGTCTCTATGTGTTTATGTCTCTGCCTGTCTCTATGTGTTTATCTCTCTGCCTGTCTCTATGTGTTTATGTCTCTGCCTGTCTCTATGTGTTTATGTCTCTGCCTGTCTCTATGTGTTTATGTCTCTGTCTCTTGCCTGTCTCTATGTGTTTATGTCTCTGCCTGTCTCTATGTGTTTATGTCTCTGCCTGTCTCTATGTGTTTATGTCTCTGCCTGTCTCTATGTGTTTATCTCTCTGCCTGTCTCTATGTGTTTATGTCTCTGCCTGTCTCTATGTGTTTATGTCTCTGCCTGTCTCTATGTGTTTATGTCTCTGCCTGTCTCTATGTGTTTATGTCTCTGCCTGTCTCTATGTCTCTGCCTGTCTCTATTTGTTTATGTCTCTGCCTGTCTCTATGTGTTTATGTCTCTGCTGTCTCTATTGTTTATGTCTCTGCCTGTCTCTATGTGTTTATGTCTCTGCCTGTCTCTATGTGTTTATCTCTCTCTGCCTGTCCTCTATGTGTTTATCTCTCTGCCTGTCTCTATGTGTTTATGTCTCTGCCTGTCTCTATGTGTCTATCTCTCTGCCTGTCTCTATGTGTTTATGTCTCTGCCTGTCTCTATGTGTTTATGTCTCTGCCTGTCTCTATGTGTTTATGTCTCTGCCTGTCTCTATGTGTTTATGTCTCTGCCTGTCTCTATGTGTTTATGTCTCTGCCTGTCTCTATGTGTTTATCTCTCTGCCTGTCTCTATGTGTTTATGTCTCTGCCTGTCTCTATGTGTTTATCTCTCTGCCTGTCTCTATGTGTTTATGTCTCTGCCTGTCTCTATGTGTTTATGTCTCTGCCTGTCTCTATGTGCCTATCTCTCTGCCTGTCTCTATGTGCCTATCTCTCTGCCTGTCTCTATGTGTTTATGTCTCTGCCTGTCTCTATGTGCCTATCTCTCTGCCTGTCTCTATGTGTTTATCTCTCTGCCTGTCTCTATGTGTTTATGTCTCTGCCTGTCTCTATGTGTCTATCTCTCTGCCTGTCTCTATGTGTTTATCTCTCTGCCTGTCTCTATGTGTCTATCTCTCTGCCTGTCTCTATGTGTTTATGTCTCTGCCTGTCTCTATGTGTTTATCTCTCTGCCTGTCTCTATGTGTTTATCTCTCTGCCTGTCTCTATGTGTTTATCTCTCTGCCTGTCTCTATGTGTTTATCTCTCTGCCTGTCTCTATGTGTCTATCTCTCTGCCTGTCTCTATGTGTTTATCTCTCTGCCTGTCTCTATGTGTTTATGTCTCTGCCTGTCTCTATGTGTTTATGTCTCTGCCTGTCTCTATGTGTTTATGTCTCTGCCTGTCTCTATGTGTTATTCTCTGCCTGTCTCTATGTGTTTATTCTCTGCCTGTCTTATGTGTTATCCCCCTGCCTGTCTCTTGTGTTATCTCTCTGCCTGTCTCTATGTGTCTATCTCTCTCCTGTCTCTATGTGTTTATGTCTCTGCCTGTCTCTATGTGTTTTTGTCTCTGCCTGTCTCTATGTGTTTATGTCTCTGCCTGTCTCTATGTGTTTGTCTCTGCCCGTCTCTATGTGTCTATCCTCTGCCTGTCTCTATGTGTTTATTTTCTGCCTGTCTCTATGTGTTTTTTCTCTGCCTGTCTCTATGTGTTTTCTCTGCCTGTCTCTATTGTTTATTCTCTGCCTGTCTCTATGTGTTTATTCTCTGCCTGTCTCTATGTGTTTTTTCTCTGCCCGTCTCTATGTGTTTATTTTCTGCCTGTCTCTATGTGTTATGTCTCTGCCTGTCTCTATGTGTTTATTCTCTGCCTGTCTCTATGTGTTTATTCTCTGCCTGTCTCTATGTGTTTATTTTCTGCCTGTCTCTATGTGTTATCTTCTGCCTGTTTTATGGTTATTCTCTGCCTGTCTCTATGTGTTATTCTCTGCCCGTCTCTATGTGTTTATCTCTGCCTGTTTTTTTCTACCCCTTGTTTTTGCATTCTCTGCCTGTCTTATTTTTTTTTGGTTCTTTTTTTATCTTTTGTTTATTTTTTCTCTTCCTGTTTATTTTTTTCTTTGTGTTCTATGTGTTTTATTCTCTGCCTTCTCTATGTGTTATTCTCTGCCTTCTCTATGTGTTATTCTTGCCTGTCTCTATGTGTTTATTTTCGTGTCTCTATGGTTTTTCTCTGCCTTCTCTATGTTTTATTCTCTGCCTGTTTTTTTACCTCTGCCTGTTCTTTGTTTTTCTCGTGTTCTATGGTTTTTCTTCCCGTTTTTTGTTTTTTCTGTGTTTTATGTGTTATTTTGCCTGTTCTATGTGTTTTTTCTGCCCGTTTTGTTTTTCTTCCCTTTTCTTTTGTTTATTCTTGCCTGTTCTATGTGTTATCCTCTCCTGTCTTTTTTTATCTCTTGCCCGTCTCTATGTGTTTTTCTCGCCTTCTCTATGTTTTTTTCTTGTCTCGTGTATTTTTCCTTTCTTTGTTTTTCTCTGCCCGTCTCTATGTGTTTATTCCCTGTCTTATTTTTATTTTTTTCTTATGTGTTTTTTTTGTTTTAGGTTTTTCTTCCTTTTAGTTTTTTCTCCTGTCTCTATTTTTTTTCTTCCCTTTCTAGTTTATTTTCTGTTCTTATGTTTATTTCTGCCTGTCTTTGTGTTATTTTTTTCTCTATTTTTTTTTCTCCCTTTTTTATTGTTTATTTTCCCCTTTTCTATGTGTTTTTTCTCTGTGTCTTTTGGTTTTGCTCTGCCTTTTTATTGTTATTCTCCCGTTTTTTTTATTCTCTGCCTGTCTCTATGTGTTATTCTCTGCCTGTCTCTATGTGTTTATTCTCTGCCTGTCTCTATGTGTCTATCTCTCTGCCCGTCTCTATGTGTTATTCTCTGCCTGTCTCTATGTGTTTATTCTCTGCCTGTCTCTATGTGTTATTCCCCTGCCTGTCTCTATGTGTTATCTCTCTGCCTGTCTCTATGTGTTATTTTCTGCCTGTCTCTATGTGTTATTCTCTGCCCGTCTCTATGTGTTATTCCCCTGCCTGTCTCTATGTGTTTTTTCTCTGCCTGTCTCTATGTGTTTATTCTCTGCCTGTCTCTATGTGTTATCTCTCTGCCTGTTTTATGTGTTTATGTCTCTGCCTGTCTCTATGTGTTTATTCTCTGCCCGTCTCTATGTGTTTTTGTCTCTGCCCGTCTCTATGTGTTATTCTCTGCCTGTCTCTATGTGTTTATTCTCTGCCTGTCTTATGTGTTATTCTCTGCCTGTCTCTATGTTTTATTCTCTGCCTGTCTCTATGTGTTATTCCCCCTGCCTGTCTCTATGTGTTTATTCTCTGCCTGTCTCTATGTGTTATTCTCTGCCTGTCTCTATGTGTTTATTCTCTGCCTGTCTCTATGTGTTATCCTCTGCCTGTCTCTATGTGTTTATTCTCTGCCTGTCTCTATGTGTTTATTCTCTGCCTGTCTCTATGTGTTTTTCTCTCTGCCTGTCTCTATGTGTTTTTCTGCCTGTCTCTATGTGTTTATTCCCCTGCCTGTCTCTATGTGTTATCCTCTGCCTGTCTCTATGTGTTATTCTCTGCCCGTCTCTATGTGTTTATCCTCTGCCTGTCTCTATGTGTTTTTTCTCTGCCTGTCTCTATGTGTTTTTTCTCTGCCTGTCTCTATGTGTTTATCTCTCTGCCTGTCTCTATGTGTTTATTCTCTGCCTGTCTCTATGTGTTTATTCTCTGCCCGTTCTATGTGTTTATTCTCTGCCTTCTCTATGTGTTACTCTCTGCCTGTCTCTATGTGTTTTATTCTTGCCTGTCTCTATGTGTTTATTCTCTGCCTGTCTCTATGTGTTTATTCTCTGCCTGTCTCTATGTGTTTTCTCTGCCTGTCTCTATGTGTTTATTCTCTGCCTGTCTCTATGTGTTTTTCTCTGCCTGTTCTATGTGTTTATTCTCTGCCTGTCTCTATGTGTTATCTCTCTGCCTGTCTCTATGTGTTATTCTCTGCCTGTCTCTATGTGTTATCTCTTGCCTGTCTCTATGTGTTATCCTCTGCCCTTTTCTATGTGTTTTTTCTCTGCCGTCTCTATGGTTTATTCTCTGCCTGTCTCTATGTGTTATCCTCTGCCGTCTCTATGTGTTTATTCTCTCCCGTCTCTATGTGTTTATGTCTCTGCCTGTCTCTATGTGTTATTCTCTGTGTTCTTGTCTCTATGTGTTATTCTCTGCCTGTCTCTATGTGTTTATTCTCTGCCTGTCTCTATGTGTTATTCTCTGCCCGTCTCTATGTGTTTATTCTCTCCTGTCTCTATGTGTTTATCTCTGCCTGTCTCTATGTGTTATTTTCTGCCTGTCTCTATGTGTTATTCTCTGTGTTCTTGTCTCTATGTGTTATTCTCTGCCTGTCTCTATGTGTTTTTTCTCTGCCTGTCTCTATGTGTTATTCCCCCTGCCTGTCTCTATGTGTTTTTTCTCTGCCTGTCTCTATGTGTCATTCCCCCTGCCTGTCTCTATGTGTCTATCCCTCTCCTGTCTCTATGTGTTTATTCTCTGCCTGTCTCTATGTGTTATCTCTCTGCCTGTCTCTATGTGTTATTCTCTGCCTGTCTCTATGTGTTTATTCTCTGCCTGTCTCTATGTGTTTATTTTCTGCCTGTCTCTATGTGTTTTTTCTCTGCCTGTCTCTATGTGTCTATCTCTCTGCCTGTCTCTATGTGTTTATGTCTCTGCCTGTCTCTATGTGTTATTCCCCCTGCCTGTCTCTATGTGTTTATTCTCTGCCTGTCTCTATGTGTTTATTCCCCTGCCTGTCTCTATGTGTTTATGTCTCTGCCTGTCTCTATGTGTTTATTCTCTGCCTGTCTCTATGTGTTTATTCCCCCTGCCTGTCTCTATGTGTTTTTTTCTCTGCCTGTCTCTATGTGTTTATTTTCTCCTGTCTCTATGTGTTATTCTCTGCCTGTCTCTATGTGTTTATTCTCTGCCTGTCTCTATGTGTTTATTCTCTGCCTGTCTCTATGTGTTTTTGTCTCTGCCTGTCTCTATGTGTTATTCTCTGCCTGTCTCTATGTGTCTTCCCTCTGCCTGTCTCTATTGTTTTTTCTCTGCCTGTCTCTATGTGTTTATTCTCTGCCTGTCTCTATGTGTTATCCTCTGCCTGTCTCTATGTGTTATTCTCTGCCCGTCTCTAGTGTTTTTGTCTCTGCCTGTCTCTATGTGTTTATTTCTGCCTGTCTCTATGTGTTTATGTCTCTGCCTGTCTCTATGTGTTTTGTCTCTGCCTGTCTCTATGTGTTTTTTCTCTGCCTGTCTCTATGTGTTTTTTTGCCTGTCTCTATGTGTCTATCCTCTGCCTGTCTCTATGTGTTTATTCTCTGCCTGTCTCTATGTGTCTATCTCTCTGCCTGTCTCTAGTGTTTATTCTCTGCCCGTCTCTATGTGTTATTCTCTGCCTGTCTCTATGTGTTTATTCTCTGCCTGTCTCTATGTGTTTATTCTCTGCCTGTCTCTATTTTTTGTCTCTGCCTGTCTCTATGTGTTTATCCTCTGCCTGTCTCTATGTTTTATTCTCTGCCTGTCTCTATGTGTTTTTCTCTCTGCCTGTCTCTATGTGTTATCTCTCTGCCTGTCTCTATGTGTTTATTCTCTGCCTGTCTCTATGTGTTTATTCTCTGCCTGTCCTATGTGTTTCTCTCGCCTGTCTCTATGTGTTTATCTCTCTGCCTGTCTCTATGTGTTTTTTCTCTGCCTGTCTCTATGTTTATCTCTCTGCCTGTCTCTATGTGTTTTTTTTTCCTGTCTCTATGTGTTTATTCTCTGCCTGTCTCTATGTGTTTTTTCCCTGTCTCTATGTGTTTATGTCTCTGCCTGTCTCTATGTGTTATTCCCCTGCCTGTTCTATGTGTTTATGTCTCTGCCTGTCTCTATGTGTTTATTCTCTGCCTGTCTCTATGTGTTTTTTTGCCTGCTCTATGTGTTTATTCTCTGCCTGTCTCTATGTGTTTATTCTCTGCCTGTTCTATGTGTTATTCTCTGCCTGTCTCTATGTGTTTATTCTCTGCCTGTCTCTATGGTTTTTCTCTGCCTGTCTCTTGTGTTTATTTCCCCCTGCCTGTCTCTTGTGTTTATCTTCTGCCTGTCTCTATGGTTTATCTCTCCCGTCTTATGTTTTTCTCTGCCCGTCTCTTGTGTTTTTCTCTCCTGTCTCTATGTGTTTATCTCTGCCGTCTCTATTTTTTTTCTCTGCCTGTCTCTTGTGTCTTCTCTTTCCTGTCTCTATGTGTTATCTCTTCCCCTCTCTATTTTTTTTCTCTGCCCGTCTCTTGTGTTTTCTCTCCCGTCTCTATGTGTTTATTTTCTGCCGTCTCTATGTTCTTCTCTCTCCCTTTTCTTTTTTTTTTTCTCTCCCGTCTCTTTTGTTTTCTCTCTCCTTCTCTATGTGTTATCTCTCCCTGTCTCTTTGTTACCCCGCCTGTTCAGGAGCCGCCTTCTCAGGCCCCCGCCGTCTCTATTTTATTCCGCCGTTTTGTGTTTTCCTCGCCTGTCTTTGTGTTTATCCCTTTCCTGTTCTAGGTTTATTTTGCCTTTTTATTTTTATTCTTGCCTGCTTTGTGTTATCCTCTGCCTGTCTCTTGGTATTCTTCTGTCTTTGTGTTTATTTCTTGTTTATGGTTTTTCTTTTGCCTGTTTTTTGTTATTCTTCCCGTTTTATTGTTTTCCTGCCCGTCTTATGTGTTTTCTTTTTTGTTCTATTTTAGCTTGCCGTCCAGTTTATTCCTGCCCGTTTATGTTTTTTTTTTTTTTTTTTTTTTTTTTTTTTTTTTTTTTTTTTTTTTTTTTTTTTTTTTTTTTTTTTTTTTTTTTTTTTTTTTTTTTTTTTTTTTTTTTTTTTTTTTTTTTTTTTTTTTTTTTTTTTTTTTTTTTTTTTTTTTTTTTTTTTTTTTTTTTTTTTTTTTTTTTTTTTTTTTTTTTTTTTTTTTTTTTTTTTTTTTTTTTTTTTTTTTTTTTTTTTTTTTTTTTTTTTTTTTTTTTTTTTTTTTTTTTTTTTTTTTTTTTTTTTTTTTTTTTTTTTTTTTTTTTTTTTTTTTTTTTTTTTTTTTTTTTTTTTTTTTTTTTTTTTTTTTTTTTTTTTTTTTTTTTTTTTTTTTTTTTTTTTTTTTTTTTTTTTTTTTTTTTTTTTTTTTTTTTTTTTTTTTTTTTTTTTTTTTTTTTTTTTTTTTTTTTTTTTTTTTTTTTTTTTTTTTTTTTTTTTTTTTTTTTTTTTTTTTTTTTTTTTTTTTTTTTTTTTTTTTTTTTTTTTTTTTTTTTTTTTTTTTTTTTTTTTTTTTTTTTTTTTTTTTTTTTTTTTTTTTTTTTTTTTTTTTTTTTTTTTTTTTTTTTTTTTTTTTTTTTTTTTTTTTTTTTTTTTTTTTTTTTTTTTTTTTTTTTTTTTTTTTTTTTTTTTTTTTTTTTTTTTTTTTTTTTTTTTTTTTTTTTTTTTTTTTTTTTTTTTTTTTTTTTTTTTTTTTTTTTTTTTTTTTTTTTTTTTTTTTTTTTTTTTTTTTTTTTTTTTTTTTTTTTTTTTTTTTTTTTTTTTTTTTTTTTTTTTTTTTTTTTTTTTTTTTTTTTTTTTTTTTTTTTTTTTTTTTTTTTTTTTTTTTTTTTTTTTTTTTTTTTTTTTTTTTTTTTTTTTTTTTTTTTTTTTTTTTTTTTTTTTTTTTTTTTTTTTTTTTTTTTTTTTTTTTTTTTTTTTTTTTTTTTTTTTTTTTTTTTTTTTTTTTTTTTTTTTTTTTTTTTTTTTTTTTTTTTTTTTTTTTTTTTTTTTTTTTTTTTTTTTTTTTTTTTTTTTTTTTTTTTTTTTTTTTTTTTTTTTTTTTTTTTTTTTTTTTTTTTTTTTTTTTTTTTTTTTTTTTTTTTTTTTTTTTTTTTTTTTTTTTTTTTTTTTTTTTTTTCCCCCCCCCCCCCCCCCCCCCCCCCCCCCCCCCCCCCCCCCCCCCCCCCCCCCCCCCCCCCCCCCCCCCCCCCCCCCCCCCCCCCCCCCCCCCCCCCCCCCCCCCCCCCCCCCCCCCCCCCCCCCCCCCCCCCCCCCCCCCCCCCCCCCCCCCCCCCCCCCCCCCCCCCCCCCCCCCCCCCCCCCCCCCCCCCCCCCCCCCCCCCCCCCCCCCCCCCCCCCCCCCCCCCCCCCCCCCCCCCCCCCCCCCCCCCCCCCCCCCCCCCCCCCCCCCCCCCCCCCCCCCCCCCCCCCCCCCCCCCCCCCCCCCCCCCCCCCCCCCCCCCCCCCCCCCCCCCCCCCCCCCCCCCCCCCCCCCCCCCCCCCCCCCCCCCCCCCCCCCCCCCCCCCCCCCCCCCCCCCCCCCCCCCCCCCCCCCCCCCCCCCCCCCCCCCCCCCCCCCCCCCCCCCCCCCCCCCCCCCCCCCCCCCCCCCCCCCCCCCCCCCCCCCCCCCCCCCCCCCCCCCCCCCCCCCCCCCCCCCCCCCCCCCCCCCCCCCCCCCCCCCCCCCCCCCCCCCCCCCCCCCCCCCCCCCCCCCCCCCCCCCCCCCCCCCCCCCCCCCCCCCCCCCCCCCCCCCCCCCCCCCCCCCTTTTTTTGGGGCCCCCAAAAAAGGGGGGGGGGGTTTTTTTTTTTTTCCCCCTTCCGTGGGGTTTTTGGCCCCCTTTTTGCCCTTTCTGAGGGTGACCCCCGGGTTTCCAAAAACCCCCCCCCCTTTTTTTTTTTTTTTTCCCCCTCCCGTTTTAAAAATAAACCCCCCACCCCCCCGGGATTTGGGGGGGGGGGGGGGGGGGGGGGGGGGGGGGGGGGGGGGGGGGGGGGGTTTTTTTTTTTTTTTTTTTTTTTTTTTTTTTTTTTTTTTTTTTTTTTTTTTTTTTTTTTTTTTTTTTTTTTTTTTTTTTTTTTTTTTTTTTTTTTTTTTTTTTTTTTTTTTTTTTTTTTAAAAATCTTTTTTTCCCCCACCCCCCGGGGAGGGGGGGCTAGGGGCGGGGGGGCCCCCCCAGGTCTCTAGGGCCCGCCTGTCTCTCTGCCTGTCTCTGTGTGTTTATTATGTCTCTCTGCCTGTCTCTGTGTGTCTATCTTTCTCTGCCTGTCTCTATGTGTTTATCTCTTCCCGTCTCTATGTCTCTCTCTGTCTGTCTCTGTGTGTCTATCTTTCTCTACCTGTCTCTATGTGTTTATCTCTGCCCGTCTCTATGTCTCTCTGCCTGTCTCTGTGTGTCTATCTTTCTCTGCCTGTCTCTATGTGTTTATCTCTTCCCGTCTCTATGTCTCTCTCTGTCTGTCTCTGTGTGTCTATCTTTCTCTACCTGTCTCTATGTGTTTATCTCTGCCCGTCTCTATGTCTCTCTCTCTCTCTCTCTCTCTCTCTCTCTCTCTGTCTCTGTGTCGCTCTCTCTACCTATCTCTATGTGTCTATCTCTCCCTGCCTCCTCTTTACCGTCCTCCACGCCACAGACATGTTACAGGAGCACCCGACAGCGTTCTTCAACCCGCCCCTCGCCGTCTCAGATATCTCCACTTAAGGATGTCCAACAGACGACAGTTGTGTTGTGTTTGTTGCCACGGTAACGGCGCTGCTGTATCATATTTCCCGGCTGCTATATGCCAGGTGCCGATGTTTCTAGAACAGTTTCCAGAATATCGCCTCATTATTTATGTATTCGTGTGCACGAGATTAGAGACTTTCTGCTGTTTATGTTGGCAACTCTGGCTTGTTTCTGTCTCTGTACGTGTCTGTCTGTCCCCCTTTTTGTCGGTCTTAATGTGTCTATGTATGTATGGCTATCTATCAGCCTGTCTGTTACCTGTCATTCTGTCTATTTGTCTGCCTGTCTGTCTGTCACTGTGTCTGTTCTTTTTTTTTAAAGTTGCATATTCCTATAGGACGTTGCAGTCAACACCAGCATTTATCAGCTGCTGTTGATGTTCTTGGCAAGATTACGCTCCGTGGTTTGCCATTGCTTTCTGAGTGACCGGCTCACATACCTCGTAAGTAACCAACGCGATGTGATCCTCTACCGAGTCTAGCGCAGCTGTGTTCCCCGCGTGGATATACGGGATTACGGATAAAGTCGTTAACGCCTACGCCAGGGAGACTGGCTGTTTGCCCTTGTCTATTGTCTGTCTGTGTATGTTTGCCTTTCTGTGTGTTTTTATGTGCCATTGCAGTCTGACTGATTGTCATTTTATCTGCCTGTCTGTCTGCCTGCCAGTCAGTGTGTCTGTCTCTCTATCTATCTTTCTGTCTGTCTGCCTGCCATGCCTGTCTGTCTGGCAGCGTATGTTTGCTTTCAGTAACTCTATTTACCTGCTGTTATATCTGTCTTCTCGTTCCATTATTATTTCTCATCTGTTTTTACATCTTTTATTTTGTCAGTTTGTCTTTCTGTCTGTCTCTCTGTCTGTCAAACTATTTAAGTGCCTTTGTCTGTCCACTGACTGTCTGTTAATTTATCTCTCTATTTATATGCCTGTCCGTATGTCAGCGTTCATGAATGTCTATCAATGTGTTTATTTGTAAATGTATTTAATGAAGTTGTTACTATTATGCTCTGTTTAAGTCCCCGCTAATGACTGGTATCATGAAGGCTAATAGACTACAATGGCTGGGGCATATAGAAAGAATGGATGATAATAGGGAAATAAAACTCGCTTACACTCAGGAAATAAATGACCGTAGACCCCGAGTAGACCAAGAAGACGGTGGAGAGATAATATATATACAGACCTACAAGCACTTGGAATCAACGACTGGCAAGAGAAGGTCAACCAGAGAGACGAATGGAGACGGATTGTATCTGCAGCAAAGAACCTCAATGGCTCGGAACGCTGAAGAAGAAGAAGAAGAAGAAGAAGAAGAAGAAAGAAGAAGTTACTATTATACTACAAATGTCAAACGTGGCCGCTTACTGCAACTAGTGAGCTCAAAATCATAACAACAGAGATGAGATTCTGTAGAAGAGCAGCGGGAGTAATCGTGAGAGCCAGAACAAGAAAAGTGTGAATTAGCAGACGGTAAGATCTGAAACTAGTCATGTACTTCTTTAAAGAACAACAGAATAAATGGTTTGGCCACCTCATAAAATTGCCCTAGTACCACCTGCCACAAAAAGCCACGTTGAAGAAATATAATGGATACAGATCATGGGGAAGGCCACGTAAAATATGGAGTGATGGTATCTAGAAGAAACAATCTTAGAGAAATGAATACCAACTTATTAAGAGCATTAGAACGATAAAATAAAAGATCCCTACATCTACCCCCATTACGTCACTGAGGTCAATGGAGGAAGAGGAGAAGTAGTAGTTGCCTAGACTACCAGTGGCCTCATGTACAGCATCATATGACGCAAACTGAAACACTATGATCATGTTACATGGCTCAGAAATAACAGCGACGATAGACATGATTTCTAGAAGAAAAGGCGGGGGACAGACAACACGAACCAGCACACAGCACTTTAAATACACCAGCATAAATATCCACGAGGGAGGAAGAAGTGACCAAAGATCGAGCGTCTTGCTGACAGGCGTGATGAGAGCGGCGTCCTACAAGAACCTGCTAGGTCAGTGGTCCTCAACCAGTGGGAAATCCACCCCCCCCCCCTCCAATACCGGGGGGGGGGGCATTTTAGGGTTCCGGGGAAGTAAGACCACAGATTGGCAGGCCCTAAATGGCTTCTGGAACAATATTGAGCGTTTTGTTTGATGAAGCAAACATTTCTGGCATTCTGGTGTCATATATTAAGTAACAATTCTTTGACGTTTTCTGTTTGTTTATTGTAGTATGATCAATTTGGTGCCTTAATAAAATATTATGAATATAAAAAATACACTTTTTGAGGCTGACAATTTTGGAAAGGGGGGGGGGGGGGTGGGGGGGGGGGGAGAGAATTCTTCTTCTTTCCTTCGCCGGAAAGGGGGAATGACATTCTGACATATGGTGAAAAAAATGGGCCAAAAATTATTGAGAACCACTGTGCTAGGTGGTGATGATAATAGTGCTGATGGTATTTGTCTTCTTCTTCTTCTTCTTCTTCTTCTTCTTCTTCTTCTTCTTCTTCTTCTTCTTCTTCTTCTTTCGTTATATCCCAATGAAGGTACAACTAGATCGTATTGTACAAAATGTGTGTGGTGAATCTGCCAACCCGGTTTCTTCCCGAAGCACGTGTAGTAATGTTATTCCACGCATCTTTTTTTTTTTCTTCTGGAGTGACTCGCGACCCTAATGACAAATGCGGAGATGGAGGAAAGAAAGAGAAAGAAAACTTAGTCAACACAGCTCGAGACCCGACGAGGGCATCAAGAACGGCCAATAGAGAATTCACCAGGCCACGCGAGCGTTGCGCGACTCGACGGTTAAGCGCGCCACCGTGTGAACCTACCCAATGACACGTTTTCTGTTGAACATAAGTCTGGCTACTGTGGATATTTTCCTGTATGTGTTATGGATTATACATAGATATCTCCGTGTTCTCTTATTGTCATATTCGTGGTGTTAGTATAGTATCCGAGTGACTTTGCTAAGAGGACGTACCTAGTATAGTATGTGTTATATTCCTAAGAGGATGTACCTAGCATATTATGTGTTATATTCGTAATATAACGTACTTAGCATCATAATAGTTACACTCCTTAGAGGGCCCGCCTATCAGTATATGTAATATTTGTAAGAGGGCATATCTGGCTTTATACGGTTTATATCCCTAAGAGGACCTAATTACCTTCATATGTGTTGTATTTTCTGTTCTATTTCTCATAATATGAATTATACTTGTAAGAGGACATTCATTCATCATGTGCCATGCCGATAAGCATGGGCGGTCATGTTTCGCTAGCTTACTCGATACTAGAGTCGTGGATCAGCTCAGTATTCTTGTCTCGACTATACCACGTGGCCAAGACATACAGGTATTTACTCCTCTGCCTTCCCCTTGTTCTCTTCGCCTCGAACTTGCCAGTTGTCACTAAGTTCTCCAATCTATTTCTTCTCATAACGTGACTAAATAATGTTGGCTGTCTACGTCTAATTTCTCTAATAAGATTACAATTTTCATTTGTTTCTTGTAAGACTTGGTCATTGGTTTTTTATCTGTCCATGATATTCGTTGTAACCACATTTCCACAGCCATCAGCTGTTTTTCAGCATGTCTGTCCATTGTCCTCGCTTCACATCCATACAAAAGCACAAGTTCTATGTAGCACCTCAACACTCTTTTTCTCGTTGCTAATGACATATGTTTTATTGGTCAGTATGTTTTTCATCTTGCAAAAGGCTACCTTCGCCACGGCGATTCTTGTTCTAATCTCTTCAAAGCATCTCCCATCAGATGTTATTACTGTTTCGAGATAACTGTACCGACTCACTTGTTTAAGAATATTCCCATTTTCTTGTATTTGTGGTATTTCCTTCTTTCCAGTGACACCATATCTGTGTCTTCTTACAATTTAATTCTAACCCTTTTTTACTGTGTGCAACAACCACATCTACTAAATGTTGCAGGTCCTGTTCATTGTCTGCTATCAATATAGTATCATCCGCATATCTAATGTTATTGAAGTTTTATCACCCAGTGATGATTCCTTTCATATCTTCTATATTTCTGAAAATATTTTTACTGTACAGGGAAAACATAATCTGGAGACATTACACATCCCTGTCTCACACCTCTCTTAATAGGCTGATATTGACCTACTTCATTATAAATTCTTATGGCAGCTTCTTGTTTCCAATATATGGTTTTTTACAAGTCTAAGGCCTTCCCTGCCGGTCTCTCTGGCCGAGGGAGTTTCAACACTTTCTCCGTAATCCCGTTTATCACGCAGAGTCTCGTAGCGGACGAGAGCTGGAAGCGGTTCGACCCCCGCTGGTGACTTGCGGGATAACTAAGCCGGCCGCTCAGAAAGCAATGGCAAACTACTGAGCGTAATTTTGCCAAGAAATCAACAGACAGCTGAAAGATGCTGCTGTTGACAGGGATGTCCTGTAAAGGATATGCGGAAAAAAGAAAAAGGCCTTTAATATCAATTTGTAGATCTGAAAGCATAGTTATCGTGTTGATATGTCTTATTTTATCGAAAGCCTTTGTGTGGTCAATAAAACAAAGATGTAGGTCTTTCTTTACTTCTATAGAACGTTCGATTAATGTTCTCAGCATTTATACATCTTTTACTGTACCCTTGCTTTCTACAAACCACCCGCATTGTTCTTCTAATTCGGGCTGTATTTTCTACATAACCTTTTGCGTGATAATTCTCAGCAAAATCTTCGTGACGTAGCTCATTATATTAATTGGTCGATGTTGATCACATTCTAACGCACCTGATTTCTTTGGGATTGCAATAAATATAGAATTACACAATTCAGTAGGTATATCTCCAGTTTCAAAAACTGTGTTCAGCATTATGGTGACTTGGTCTATTCCATATTCTTCTAAGGCAATAATCATTTCTGTTGTGATGTTGTCTGAACTGGGGAGTCTTGCCAGTTTATACTGTTCTTCCCTTGTATCAATATAAAGGTTTATCACATAATCTGACCATAATGTAAAATCGCATCTTTTTCTATTATGACTTTTTTCATCTTTAGTTTTCAGGCAGCCGGTTGATGAAGGTGTTCTTTTATTTTAGTAAGCTTCTTAATTTTATTGTAAGAATACATACGTAGTATTATGAGTTATATTCCCAAGGGGACCAATTTAGCATGCTGTGTTATATTATCAAGAGTACCTACCTAGCATAAACTGGGTTATATTATTAATTGAACGTACTTAGCACCACATGAATTATATTCTTAAGAGGACCTACCTAGCACGATATCAGTTATATTCTTAATTGAACGTACTTAGCATCAAATGACTTGTATAGAGGTCCGACGTAACATGATATGAGTTATAATCCTCATAGGACCAGCCTAAATTTTTTGAGTTATATTGTTAAGAGGTCCTAGCTATCATAATATGAGTTATATTCCTCATAGGACCTACCTATCATTATGTGAGTTATATTGCTAAGAGGTCCTAGCTATCATAATATGAGTTATATACCTCATAGGACCTACCTATTATAATATGAATTATATTCGTATGCAGATCTGAACTAGTATAGTATATTATAGTATACTTCTTCTTCTTCTTCTTCGTTCATCCTGAGTTTTTTTTTTCGGATGTGATTGCGTTGTGCCTGTTTACAGCAGAGCTGCGTTCTTGCGCCGTTAGGCCGACACATCCGACTTCTGCGGGCATTTGTTGACCGGGTTAACCTTCCCGGGGTTATAGTATACTATATAGTATATGAACTTTTTTTCGTTAGCTCGATTTTAACTCGAGCATTTCCACACTAGACTGATTTGTGTGTGGGGGTTAGCTTTTCCTATTACCTGTGTCCCTCGCCATCAGTTGAACCCACTCTGACCTCTGAGGTTCTTGTAATTTATGTTCCCAAATCAAGGACTAGAAGTCAACATTTACGTCCAACCAATCGATATAGGGAGAGAACCGCCTACCTCGTCATCAACACACTGGAAGCCTAATAGCAAGCGTTCTTAACTTGTCGGCAACGCGACTTATAATACAGCACTTTCTGACTGAACTCGAGATTTTTGAGCACATTGTAAAGAGGAATAAGCGCAAGCTCATTACACCCATCGGCCACGCTGGCCTCTATAATACATATAGTCATCCTCCCCCCCCCCCCCCCTTATTACATAATACCATGACCCCTATCCTGCTTATACTCAGAAGAAAAGTTATATTAAGGTCCATCGCCAGCTCAGATCTTCCGCTGTTTATGCTTCACCCCCGGTTCAGATAAGGTACAATATGAGCACGATTAGATGAGATTAGATGAGATGAGATTAGATTAGATTACATTAGATTAGATTCAAACATTACCCCTACCTCGTTCAACCTCAAAGAGAAGTTATAGTAGGGTCCATGACCGGCTTAGGATGATAGTCCTGTGATTGAATCAACTAAACGTGGCAGCTGTCCACGGTTTTACCCTCACTTAATATTAAGTTGCAGGTGATTGTTGTCCGTAGGTAAAATGAGATGAGATGGTGACTGTTGTCTAAAGACGGTAATGTCACAAATTATTTAGGTTCCACCCAGATTTGAACTGGGATCGTTAAATTCAGAGTCCAGAGTGCAAACCATTACACCATGGAACCAGATTTTTTTGTAAAAACTTCCCCGAGAGCTGTTCCCCGAGATGTTTGTTTGTTTGTTTGTTTGTTTGATGTTTGTTTATTTTTTCCCCATCTCCTTCCATGGTGTAATGGGTAACTCTCTGGAAAGTTAAGTTTTCATGAAAGAAGAAACATGAAAATGTGGGTGAGGTTGAATATTCGAATCCAAGAAGTTTAAACAAGCCAGGCGTTTTTGATTTCTTATTCATTTTTCAAAACAACATTAGATATGGGAAAACTACAGTCATGGCGAGCAAACCTAAATATTCCAAAGGGAGGCTAATGTAATCACAATATCAAATCTAATTATCTCCCATGTGCATAAATTAATATGAGTAATCTCCCCTCTCGACTTCCCCTACAGCTTTTTATTCATGAAGGGACACAACGTCTTTTTTCTTATCTTTCTTTCATTATCTCGTTCCATTTGTGGCGTCATTTCCATAACAACATTAGTTGAAAGAGAGACAAATCGGACATTTCAGAGACAAGATGCAATAAGACTTAATGAAGGTCATTACATTTTGCAAACGATGATGAATTCGAACATGTGGGGATATTTCGTGAAGCAAATCCGTGTCTGGATCTTATTATCCATATTATCCATTAGCTTTTCCATATTATCCATTAGCTTTTCTCTTGCAGAATTTTGCTTCCATTAGTCTGAAATTTTACTCCTCTTCGCTTCTCGTATCTTTATGTTTTTGTTTTCCATTCTTGAATTGGGGATGTAAATTATAAGTATATCTGAAGTCGGAGTGGGTTCGCCTGATGGCGAGGGACACTGGTAATAGGGAAAGCTAATCCACGTGCATAAATTAGTGCACTAGAAGTAGTAGCACTTGAGTGGATTACGATTAAGTTCAAAGCAAGCCAGCGCAAAACAAATAAACATTCTCGTATCTTTTTTTTTAAAGGCCTCTTAGTCCAGCGATGTGCCCTTCGGCCCACTGTGGTCCACCAAGGCCCATGGCTAGGTGTTAGTGGACAGTGGTTTGATGGTTGAAGTTTGCAGTTCGGATGACCGCCTCTACATTCTGGCCAGATCAAGTGCAGATAAATCTTCAGTTTTTTTTTTTTTTTTCAAGTTTTAGTCGACGGATCAGCATCACGGCACACGGGTGTAACCCATAAGTACTCCGTTCTCCTCCTAGCTCAAACCTGAGTCTGGAGAATCTCAGCTCAGTGCACGAACTGCGTAGTACCGGCGAGAATCCTGAAATACTTTGGGTAGATTTTTAACTCGAAATGTGTGCCTGGACAGCGCCGTTAGGCTACTCTTTTTTCGATTTTCAACTTCCAAGAGATTTTGTACATGTGCAACAATACACACGGGCGTCCGATCTCACTACCCAGAGACCAGGGGAAATTTTGTTCATAGAAGTCCACGTGAAAAAATCCCGGCCCTCACCGGGGCTTGAATCCAGCATGCCTCGAGGCATTTCAGCCCCTTCATTACTTTGATCTTAGCCAAAAGACCGAGACGAGATACGAGATCTGCACTTGATCTGGCAGGACAACCAGCAGAAACCTGTCATCTGAAAAACACACGTGACGACTCAGGCTCCTGGGGAACCCCGGGGCCCTTATAGAATAAAAATATTCACTAATAAATAAAAGATCAAGGTATAGATTAGACTGGCCAGGGTGCAGTGTCGGTTATCCAAACTGACAAATGTGAAATCCGAATCATCGGCCACTAACGCTGGCAGACAGACTTCAGTGAACCACAGTGGGTAGAAAGGCACATAGTGGGACTCATCTCATCTTGTTCCTTTTGTACCTTGCGCTGTCGAGGTGAAGTATAAACAGCGGAAGAGTGCCCGTTTATTGGCTTCATGTATCGAGATTCCCATATTTTTAGGTAATTTTGTGTATATATGTATAACCAACGTGCTTGAGTGTTGTGTTCTTGTTGGATAAACCTGTTTATCATTTTTCACCCAAAGAATGTAAGACATGTACGTAGTTTTCGGGTCACTAGTTAAATTTCCAAAGTTTCACCCCCGTATCTTTCCACAGACGTCTCCGAGTTGCGTTGAGTTGAGCTTAGAACCGACATAACTGCAGTCAGGACATTCCCATACGCGCTTCATCCCCTCGTTCAACAGCCAGCGAAGAGCCACACTACTAATCGTTCCCACCGCTATCTGATTTAAAGTTCTCCTTGTCGTCCCTCTCAGTCTGGAAATTCTTCCAGAACCCCTGCCGATCACCCGCAATATTCTTTCCACATATGGGTTCTCAAACTGTTCCCCCACCTTCTTCACCTGGTCCCACGGTCGCTCGACCACCTCTCCCTGGTCCATACGTAATCTACCACCAAGAGGTGCATTCCCCGCCAGTCTATCAGCCTGCTCATTCTCCCGCACTCCCGCATGGCCAGGGCTAAATATCCATACAATTCTCTCAATCTGTGACATCTGAAGCGAGGATAGCCATTTCACACGAACGAAACGTTCCTTTCTCCGCCTTACTAAGCGTACTCCTTGAGTCCGTAATGAATGCAATGTGTGTTGCAGTGGTCTGCTCTAACCAACGGAATGCCGCCAAGAAGTGCATTCCCTGCCAGCTTGTCAGCCCGATCTTTCTCCCGCACTCCCGCGTTGCCAGGGCAAAATATCCATACAATTCTCACAATCTGTGACCTCTGAAGCGAGGATAGCCATTGCACACGAAACCTTCCTTTCTCCGCTTTACTAAGCGTACTCCTTGAATCCGTATTGAATACAGTGTGTGTTGCATTAGTCTCCTCTAACAACTGGATGTCGCTGTTACTGCTTCCACCTTCATTCTCATGCTGGAGGTCGTAGTCTCATATGCCAGACCCTCCTTTTTCAAGCACCGTCCATTAGTCTTCGCGATGAAACACCAACCACTACGTCTGTTTCTCACCACTGACCCATCGGTGTAGATGACTATGTCACCTTGATGTGTGTTACTCTGGAACAGTTGTTGCACATTAACCTGTATGCGGCCCGCTGCCCATTCTCTGCACTCACGACCTAGTGGTACTATTACATTGTGCCAGTCCGTCATGTCTTCCGGTACTTTAACCCACTCTTTTTCACAATTGATTGTCTCTAGATCACACACCTGACGTATAGATATCTCGACCAGTGCCATTCAGGATGACCCATGACCAAATCCATAGCTGTATACAAAGGGTGATCCTTATCTGCAGCAACTCTCATGTACTATTTGACATGAAGGACGAGACTTCTCCCTCTCATGCTCAAGGTGTCTGCAATATCCTGAGCCCAACTTCATGCCAGTTCAACCCTGTTTGTCATTCTTTCATGAACCATGCCTTATATCACTTTTTTTTTTTTTTAAATAAGCATTGTTATCTTTATCGGCTTCATGTTTGAGTGCCTTGTGGTAGCTTCCCCTCGATTTCCACATCCAGATGAATACTAATTATGCCCACAGTCTTTAGCTACCATTTGTGCTGGGTACCCTGTTCTGAGCCACTCTCGCTAATGGTGAAGAGCACCACTGAGGTTTCCACTAATCTTGGTGAATACACGATCCCCAGATTTGTTTCCACACCATAGTGTGTTTCCTGCCTTCTACCACGAGAAGCTACATTGACGATTTTCCTTTCATCGAGGTTTGGACTATGGATGAAACTTTCAGTACTTGAGATCCACAGAGAATGTAATGTTTCGGCGTTTGCTTCTCTCAATGTTGTACGCCATATGGCCGTCGGCAGTGAACTTAAATATTCAAAACTGCTGACTTTCGCTAATGTCTCTTCATTGATAATCCATTTGCAGCTCACCCCATTTGCTCTTTTCTATCAAACGCTATCAACTTCTGCAGTTAAAAACATATACACATCGCATGGCATCCTGATTACTGTGGTGCGCCTCCTGGCTGATTTCTACCTCCGTCAGCACTCTTTTAGCTTAGGTAGACTGTAGACTTACTCGAGTTTAGATAGGTATATGTGTACACTCTTATCTATTTTCTTTACGTACATATATATCTAAAGCCGTCTGGTTTTGCGGTGCCAGAGACTCGCCGTCGCTCCTTCTCCTGTTAAAGAAGCTCCGCCACGTGAAGGCTGGGAGTTGGACTTTTGCTGTCATATGTTATGAATACACATGCTATGGGGGTATTTTGCCAGGTTGAATGCTCGCCCTCAACTCTGTTCCTCCGGCTGTGACAGTAGCTTAGAACCACCAGTCTCCAAATCATGCCTCACCGCCATCTTGCAGTAATTTGTATGCTGTGTAGATGATGATAATAATGTCGACGAATGGGTGGTATTTGCTTGTTTCAACCTCCTTCCAGTACTCATCATCATCATCATCATCATCATCATCATCATCATCATCACCATCATCCAGTGCCTTGCCGGCTGGCGTGGACGATCATGCCTCTCCCACAAATTGCCATCTCCGACGACATGGATCAGTTCATGTGTAGACTCCCTTCCGTACCATGACACAAGACTGTCAAACATTTTCTCACGCTCTCTTCCCCTTTTCCACAAACCTTTCTTTTGTCATATGTTCCAGTTTTTGTCTTCTCGTAATATACGCAACAAGTGATGACTGCTTCTTTCTGTGTCTGTTGTAAACCCTCTCTTAAATTGTCCAGATTGCTCACTTTAGCTGCCCAATGAATTTTCAGAATTCTGCTATAAAACCACATCTCCAAGGCTTCTAAGGATGTTTTCGCCTGTTTACTAATTGTCCAGGATTTTCTCGTACTAATCTCCTCAAAGTGGGAAACTCTGCCTCAGGCGCTGAGGGCGTGGGTTTTATCTAGGATCTGTCCATGGACGGGAGTGTCGATGAGGTTTGTCTTCAGGGGGAGTATCAATTAATAAATAGTTCGTGTACAGTCTCTTATACAAATCACCTCTGCTGTACGAAACTTGTTGTCGCTGTCTGTCTGTCTGTCTGTCTGTCTGTCTGTCTGTCTGTCTGTCTGTCTGTCTGTCTGTCTGTCTGTCTGTCTGTCTGTCTGTCTGTCTGTCTGTCTGTCTGTCTGTCTGTCTGTCTGCCTGCCTGCCTGGCTAGCTATCTCTTTCTCTCTCTCTCTCACTCTATCTATCTATTTATCTATCTATCTATCTATCTATCTATCTATCTATCTATCTATCTATCTATCTATCTATCTATCTATCTATCTATCTATCTATCTACCTACCTACCTACCTGTCTATCTCCCTCCCTCCCCCACGCTTCATCCATCCATCCATTCATCCATCCATTCATCCATCCATCCATCCAGCCACCACCCATCCATCCATCTGCCTACCTGCTTGCCTGTTTCTGTTTCTGTCTGTCTGTTTCTGTAAAATATGTAAGCTTGTCTGTCTACCTATCGTGATCTTATCTACCCATTTCAATTTTTAACATTCTGTAACCTTTTGTGCCCTCAAATTATGTTCGATTATGAATTTAAGTAAATTATTTTCTTGTTTGATTTGCGAAAGTACCCCACCTCTTCCCGTACGCATCTCCCACAGCAGCGCAAATAGAATCTTCACAAGCTTTGAAAACTGAATTTTGTACATTTTCCATTCTTCTTTGAATTGCGTCCAAATCTCTTGTCCTAATTCAGACTACAGTATTCGAGTGTCCATTTTCCCGTCAGCCAACGAGGCACCGAGCACAGGATACAAATTATAGGAGAGCCGATCAGTTTTCTACCCTCGTGTCGTAGTCATGTCTGGAAATAGCTTCACTCCAGCGATGGCTGGCTGTTCTACGGTGCTTCACTCAACTATTATAACTTAAGTTTCATTTTTGACAGGGTTCTTCATGTGGAGTAAAGAAGCGTGTGTTTTATTTCGTGAGTGTTCTGAATGTTTTTGTATACTTTTCAGCCTGTGAATTGGAAATGGGGTTGATACCTGTCTGTCTGTCTGTCTGTCTGTCTGTCTGTCTGTCTGTCTGTCTGTCTGTCTGTCTGTCTGTCTGTCTGTCTGTCTGTCGGGCGTTTGTCGGTGGGCGGTCGGTCGGGGTCGGTCGGTCGGTCGTCGGTCGTTTGGTCGGTCGTGGTTCCGTCGGTCGTCGGTCGGTCGGTCGGTCGGTCGGTCGGTCGGTCGGTCGGTCGGTCGGTCGGTCGGTCGGTCGGTCGGTCGCGCGCGCGCGTTTTTCGTTTCGTTTCGTTTCGTTTCGTTTCGTTTCGTCGTCCGGTCTTTTGTCGTCGTCGTCTGTCTGTCTGTCTGTCTGTCTGTCTGTCTGTCTGTCTGTCTGTCTGTCTGTCTGTCTGTCTGTCTGTCTGTCTGTCTGTCTGTCTGTTTTCTGTCTGTCTGTCTGTCTGTCTGTCTGTCTGTCTGTCTGTCTGTCTGTCCCGTCTGTCTGTCGTCTGTCTGTCTGTCTTCTGTCTGTCTTCTTTCCTGTCTGTCTGTCCTGTCTGTCTGTCTGTCTGTCTGTCTGTCTGTCCTGTTCTGTCTGTCTGTCTGTCTGTCTGTCTGTCTGTCTGTCTGTCTGTCTGTCTGTCTGTCTGTCTGGTCTGTCTGTCTGTCCTGTCTGTCTGTCTGTCTGTCTGTCTTCTGTCTGTCTGTCTGCTGTCTGTCTGTCTGTCTGTCTGTCTGTCTGTCCTGTCTGTCTGTCTGTCTGTCTGTCCTGTCTGTCTGTCTGTCTGTCTGTCTGTCTGTCTGTCTGTCTGTCTGTCTGTACTGTCTGTTCTGTCTGTACTGTCTGTCTGTCTGTCTGTCTGTCTGTCTTGTCTGTCTGTCTGTCTGTCTGTCCTGTCTGTCTGTCTGTCTGTCTGTCTTCTGTCTGTCTGTCTGTCTGTCTGTCTGTCTGTCTGTACTGTCTGTCTGTCTGTCTGTCTGTCTGTCTGTCTGTCTGTCTGTCTGTCTGTCTGTCTGTCTGTCTGTCTGTCTGTCTGTCTGTCTGTCTGTCTGTCTGTCTGTCTGTCTGTCTGTACGAACGAACGAACGAACGAAGTTAAAGTTCGTTCGTTCGTTCGTTCGTTCGTTCGTTCGTTCGTTCGTTCGTTCGTTCGTTCGTTCTGTCTGTCTGTCTGTCTGTCTGTCTGTCTGCATCATGTTTGTCAGTCAGCCCATCCATCTGAATGACTTACTGTATGTTTGTCTGCTTGTCTGTCTCTCTCCTGCTCTCTTTCTCTCTCTATCTCTTTCTCTCTGCCTGCCTGTTCGAAAACCACCTACCTGCCTTTCCCTCCGTCTTTATGTCTGTCTATCAACCTCTCTCTCTCTCTCTCTCTCTCTCTCTCTCTCTCTCTCTCTCTCTCTCTCTGCTTATCTCTCTTTCTCTTGCTATTTATCTCACTTTTCCATACCTTCCTACCTACATACCTACCCATCAGTTCACCTGCCTACCTCCCTCTTTCTTTCCACCCCCCTCTTCACTTCATCTTTAATCAACCATTAGCTATACCCCACCACCTGTCTCTACACCCACCCTTTCCTCTCTCCACCCCTCTTCCTCTGTCGCCCCAACAACACACCGCCCAACACAGCCCAGAAGTACACTTCTCTCCCTTAACTTTTTTTTTTTTTACCTCCCCTACCCCAGTTCCCAAATTCGTCAACATTATTCCTGTATCGATCGGGTCCCACGATCCCGCCCCAAGAGCTAATATAATAACGTGTATTGTCCTCGTTGAATAGATTCCTCCACATCAAATACATTCCTCTACATAAAATAATTCCGGGGAAATTAAATACATTTCTTTGGTAAAGAAGAGGCGGAGGGAGGGAGAAAAAGAGAGAGAGGGGGCGGGGGAGTGAGAGAGACAAAGTGAGATTCAGAGAGATAGAATGAGATATAGAAGGGGATGGAGAAAGTGAGAGATAGAGAGAGAGAGAACGAACGAACGAATGAACGAACGAACTTTATTTTCAAAGGGTCACAATTTGGACATGCATGTCCGTCTTACATTCGGCCCTTCCAATCACACATCTTTCATTCATCAGTAGTGTATTGGATGTTGTAAACATAAACAATGCATATTACCATGGTATGAGACAACAGGCAGACAGACGTACACACGCACACACACACACACACACCTTCATACATACTTACATCATTTGCACAAACTCTCACAGATATGCCCACACTCAATAACATACAAATACACACGCACACACACAGAGAGAGAGTGAGAGAGAGAGAGAGAGAGAGAGAGAGAGAGAGAGAGAGAGAGAGAGGTTGACTGAAAGCAATATGGGCAGAGGGAAGGACAGGTGGATGGTTTTCGGGCAGGTAGGCAAGGAGAGATAGAGAAAAGGAGAAGCAGGAGAGAGAGAGAGAGACAATGAGAGAGTTAGTGAAAGACGGAGTTAGAGGGAGAGAGAGTGGTAGACAGAGTTAGAGGGAGAGAGAGATAGAGAAAAGGAGAACGAACGAACGAACGGACTTCATTTTCAAAGGGTAACAAATTGGGCATGCCGGCCCGGCCCGTCTTACATTTGGCCTTTCCAATCACTCATCTTTCGTTTATCAATAATGCATAATACATTCACATAGGAAAAAACATTGTCAAATGAATTTTGTAAACATAAACAATGCATATTACCATGTTATGAGACACATACCCTAACCATCCACCCATCCCCTATTCACCCACACATCCCCTATCCATCCACACATCCCCCACCCAACAACACACCCCAGGCACACATACATACCCTCACCCATCCACCCATCCCTCACCCACACATCCCACACACACACCCCACCTACACATATCTCCCCAAACACACACAAACACATCTTCCACCCACCACACATCCCCTACACACACATCCACCACCCACCCATATACACACCCCCAGATACACATATATGCACCCGCCCACCCATCACCCACCCACACATCTCTCCACCCACACACACATCCTCCACTCATCCCATAACTCATCAACACTTACCCATCCACATATCCTCCACCACACACGCACAGACCCCCAACCACCCAGTCAAAAACACATCCCCCAACCATACATTCCCACCTACACACACACACACACACACACAAATCCCCACCAACCCACACATCACGCACCTACCCACACCAGACGAGAGAGACAGACAATGAGAGAGAGAGAGAGAGAGAGAGAGAGAGAGAGAACGAAGAAGAAGAAAGAGAAAGATAGACCGACAGACAGCAGACCGACCAACCGACCGACCGCCTGCCCGAATGAACGACCGACCAACCGACCGACCCAATGAACGAGGAGAGAGAGAGAGAGAGAGAGAGAGAGAGAGAGAGAGAGAGAGAGAGAGAGAGAGAGAGAGAGAGAGAGAGAGAGCACAACGCGATGTTTAAGATTCATAGCAAAAGCGCCTTGCACACAACACACTGAAAGAGTTAGGGCCCCCTGATTAAGGCTGTCAAATGTCCCGGTTTTTTCTAAATATTTATGTTTTTGTATTATTTGAATGTTTTACATGTGTCCCGAAGCAGCAATCTGCTATGGATCGGTAATGTGGTAATCCCCTCTGTTAGCGAACGACGAATGCAAGCGTGCAACACCCGTCTAACCACACTGATGACATTATCAGTGTAGACCCATATCAACTACATTAATACGTCCACGTTTGAATGTAAATGTTTGTATTATTGTCCCTGATGTTTGTTAATTGTTTCTATTGTCTGTGTTTGAACTTAAACACTATTGTTGTTAATTTTGTGATATTATTTAACTGTTTTTTGTTCTTTTGTTATTTTGTGGTATTATTTAAGTGTTTATTTTCCTTTCTTAGTCACATATGACTGAGCTACCGTATGACATCATCATTGGCCCCTTGCCGCCTTATTGACACAGACGATAGTTTGTTACATTGTGCTTCAAAAAGGCTTAATAACTACAACCCATGGCGGTAGCGAATGTGACTGATAAGACCAATTCGCGCTGTAAATGTTCGTCCACAATGGATGCATGTGAACACATGGTCATTTCCGCCATTATGCACCATCTTACGTTTCACGCGCTCACTGTATGACCTACATACAATCATTTTCTCCTTTGTCTTTATTCCATTTCTGATATTTGCCCTCCATGCAACACATTCGGCGGCGACTTGCTCCCAATGTGCATTATCAATGCCTGTATCAATCATGTCCCGCTTACACTCATCTTTGTATCGTAGTAGAGGCCGACCCTTTGATCTCTTACCCATCTGTAATTCACCAGAAAAGATGTCCTTTGGTATTCTACCATCATCCATCCTCCTAACGTATCCTATCCATCCACCTGCTTTCTGTTAGCGCCGAATGTTGATCGGCGCTCACCAAACCCGATACCTCACATTGTGTCAGCAGCTTCGGGCGAAGGTGCTCAATTGGGAAGACTAATTGTCATGACAGTGAAGACTAGGCCCTGAGTTTTGGTCAGCAACTGTCTAGGATCGGAGCTCCGACAGGTGCACAGTTAGAGGATTGCTTTGCTGATCCGGCAGCTTCTGCAGCTTGTTTTCTTCCAGATGTATTGATGCTACCTTTCCTCTGTGGTAAGCTAGGCAGGCCTAGAGAGGGATCATGCTGCATGGGCAACACATGGTCTCTACTATTCAGCCCAGGATGTGTGTTATGGAAAGGCTGTTACAACTTATATTTTATGAAGCACAATGTAACAAACTATCGTCTGTCAAGACGGCCAGGGGCCAGGGAGTAATATTTTTGCTGCACGTTTGAGCGTGCTGTTACAGTATGTTGCGGGTTGAATAGCAGTGGCATTATGGCTAGCGCCTTTGACTGTCATAAAACTGTCCGAGTTCAGTTCATTAATGTGACATGACAATTTTCTTTTTATGTTTGTTATCTACCTATCGATTAGATGTCAACATAGCTGAAAGAATAAGAAAATTGGCTCTTAAACTTCCTGTGCGGTGATAGTGTGATAGGCGGTTAAACCCATGCACCGGCATTAGGTTTGACTTAAACGTTGATTTCTTGTTTAGAAATCAAGGGCAAACTACTGAACGTAGAATCGCCTAAAAACCAACCTGGACTTGATCGTAGCAAATGCCAAAGGTCACGCCGTAACCTATCGATTAAGCATTAGCAGACAAGTGAGGAATTACGCGGAAGTTGCGATTTTACAGAAGAATGAAGAGAATACAATGTAGGGGTGGAAAGAGAAACGAAGATATCTTGAACATAGTCAACTCACAAAGAGGACTGGTTGCTCGCTTGAGAAGAACACAGGCACCATTCTTTGGGCAAGGCACGAGACGTAGAAGATGGGGTATGTCGTCACAACTGGGCGGTTCGAGGGGAGGAGGAACAGGGGGATTCCAAGAGAGAAGATGCTGGGCGGTTTGACATCAAGGTATGGAGGAACATCAGAACATATTGGTAGCACATGAGACCGGGTGCTGTGGAAATACATGATCACCAACGCTTTACTGTTTGGATCATAAGAAAAAGAATGGATTGCATCCAGCTAGCTTGTGTGAGTTGAGACATCGCCCAGGCCAGTTACACAGCTCATAAGCACATTCAGAAGTATACACTGGATCTCTTAGAAGTAGAAAAACGAAGGTGTTGTTGTTTGTCCATCAAGAATGATGATGACCATTCATTTCATCCAGTGGGGTTGAAGGTGTGGAGCCGTGGGTTCTGAGATGGCTGATAAGGCCTATTTTGGCTCGAAATGTTCTTTGACAATGTGGGCAAAGAATGCTTGACGTCTCTGGAGGAGGATTTCCTGCAGTGGTTTTTCTGTCCTGCCTTTTCTTCACAGCTCTTACAGTCCTGGTTGCCTCACATATGACTGCACCTTTGCGCAATGATGCACGCCACGAATTTCGGTCTCTGGCTGCAGCCTCTCAGGTGTCATGATGAATTCCAAAAGCCTTCAGTGAAATTTTCAGAGTGTCTTTAAAACGTTTCCTCTGGCCACCTTGGGAGCGTTTACCACAACGCAGTTCGCTGTAAAAAATTCGTTTAGGGAGCCTGAGATCTGGCATGCGAGTCAAGTGACCAGCCCAGCGAATCTGATTCTTCATCAGTAGAGTGTGGATACTGGGCATGGATGCTCTTTCTAGGACTTCAGTGTCTGGAATCTTGTCTTGCCATTTAATCTTCAGTAGCTTCCTTAGGCAGACTGTGTGGAAGTGGTTTAATTTCCTAGCGTGTCGCTGATAAACAGTCCAGGTTTCACAAGCATATAGCAGTATGGATAATACAACTGCTTTGTAGACTTTTAGCTTTGTTTGCAGGCTTATTCCAGTCCTGTCCCATACATTCTTGTACAGTCTGCCAAAGGCTGCACTGGCCTTGGAGATTCTTGCATTCACTTCGTCATCGATTGTGGCAGCTTGTGCCACGGTGCTGCCAAGATAGGTGAATTTGTCCACAACACTTAGTCTATGATCATTCACTTTGATATTCGGCACAGTGTGATTATTCCCTGGAGCTGGCTGGTACATAACTACAGTCTTCTCCAAGTTGATATTGAGCCCAAAGTTGGCACAGGCATGTGAGAAAGCTGAAACATTATGTTGCATGTCCGCCTCTGAGTTGGCGTATAGAGCGCAATCATCAGCAAACAGGAGCTCTCTGACGGTGTCGCTGTTAATTTTGGTTTTAGCTTTCAGCCTTCTGAGATTGAATAACTTTCCATCCATACGGTAGTTGATGTCTATTCCAATGTCGTCGTTCTCGAAGGCATTCATCAACATGGCTGAAAACATGAGGCTGAACAATGTTGGTGCCAGGACACATCCGTGCTTCACTCCATTGGTGACAGGAAAGGGTTCAGACAATTCACCATTTTCCTGTACTCTTGCCTGCATGCCGTCATGAAATAGCCGCACTATTTGGACAAACTTTCGTGGACAGCCATATTTTGCCATAATCTTCCACAGTCCTTCTCTGCTGACTGTATCAAAAGCCTTGGTAAGGTCAATGAAAGTGGAGAACATTTCGCAGTTCTGTTCTTGACATTTCTCTTGCAGCTGCCTTGCAGCGAAAATCATGTCAACAGTTCCACGTACTTTTCTGAAGCCGCATTGACTCTCAGGAAGAAGACCTTGATCGAGATGGGCTGTGAGGCGATTGAGAAGAATTCTGGCGAGTATCTTCCCTGCAATTGAAAGCAAGGAGATGCCTCGGTGGTTGTCACAGGATTGGCGGTTTCCTTTACGTTTGTAAAGGTGGACTATTGACGCGTCCTTAAAATCTTGTGGCATGGTCTCGTTCATCTATATGTTTGTGAAGACTTGGTGGAGCTGCTCTGTGAGGACCGGCCCACCTGCCTTGTATATCTCTGCTGGGATGGAGTCAGGACCAGGTGCCTTGCCGCTGGAGAGTTGCTGGATGGCTTTGTTTATTTCCACTATGGTTGGCAGGTCATCAAGAGTCTCATTGGTGGGAACTTGAGGAAGGCAGTTGATGGTTTCATCATCGAAGAAGGAAGTTGCATTTAAGATTTTGCTGAAATGCTCTGCCCAGCGTTGGAGGATTTCTTTCTTATCGGTGACCAATGTTCCCCCATCTGCACTGAGGAGGGGAACTATACCTGGTGATGAAGGACCATAGACCGCTTTCAGTGAGTCGTAGAAGTTTTTCATATCGTGTCTGTCAGCAAAGCCCTGAATTTCATCAGCTTTGCTGCTCAGCCAGGAGTCCCGCATGTGCCGAAGTTTCTGCTGCACTACTCTCTGAATGTTCTTGAAAGCATCTTTTTTTGATGTTGACTTTGGGTCATTCAAATGTGCCTTGAGGAGAAGATGTTTCTCGGCCAGCAATTGGTTGATGTCTTCGGAATTTTCATCAAACCAGTCTTTATGCTTTCGGGGGGCTGAACCCAGGATTTCCATAGCAGTGTTGTAAATTGTGTCCTTTAGGGCTCTCCATTCTGTTTCTGTATCCTGTTTAGGCTTCAGCATTGGGCTTGAGGCGGTCTTCCAGCATATTTTCAAACGACTGCTGCATTTTCTTGCTGTTTAGGCGGGTGACATTTAGCTTTGTTTGCATTTTCGCCTCTTGAGGACGCCGTGGTGGCCTGATGTGGATGTTCATTTTCAAGACAATGAGACGATGGTCTGTCCAACATTCGGCACCACACATGGATTTTGTCACTCGAACGTCTTGTCTGTCACTCCTCCTGACGATGACATAGTCAATGAGGTGCCATTGTTTCGAGCGAGGGTGCATCCACGATGTCCTATTTCTCATGGGGAGACGGAAAATTGTGTTCGTAATCAGGAGATCATGTTTGGCACATGTCTGAAGGAGGCGGAGTCCATTGCTGTTACAATTTCCGACTCCATGCTTTCCAATAATGCCACTCCAAGAGGTGGTGTCCGTGCCTACTCTCGCATTGAAATCCCCAAGGAGTATAAGTTTGTCTCCTTTGTGCAGGTCCTCATAGAACTTGTTCTTGACATCATCTTCGTTGGTCATAGTTGGTGCGTAGACACTCACAATGGTTGCGTGCTTCCTTCCATTCAGCAGAGGCAACTTCATGGTCATGAGCCTGTCGTTTATAGCCTTTGAAATCCAGCTAATTTACCGACCAGGGCCGACTTAATGGCAAATCCCACACCGGATTGGCGTCTTTCCTCGCTTTTCCTTCCACTCCAGAAAAATGTGTAGCCGGCACCAATTTCACAGATTTGGCCTTCTTCTGCAAGTCGTGTCTCGCTCAAGGCTGCAATGTCGATGTTGTACCTGCCCAGCTCTCTCCCAATCAGTGCTGTTCGTCTCTCTGGACCCGACGCGCCGTCTCTGTCAAGTAGGGTGCGTACATTCCAAGTTCCAATTGTTAAGGGAATATGGTTTACTCTTTTAGCTTTGCTTGTTTTATCTTTCTTTGTTTGTCGACCGCAGTTAGGGTACCTACCAACCGCGGCTAGCTGGTTAGGTAGTGATGAAGCAGACAATGTTTAGGGCACCTTTTCTAGCCCCTTCCTCATGCTATGGAGGTGAGCAGTGTGTTCCTATAGAGGGCTGCTCAGTCGCTCATGGGGCTGCCGAATTCCCACTGCTGCTCCCGGTCAGTAGAAGACGACCATATGGCCTGAGCCGCCTGTGTGCAGGTCTGCGACTACGGCTGCCAGCGTACCCACGCCTGCCGCTTTGCCGCTCGCCCATCGCCACAGGGCTTGAAGGTGATATGTGACGTTGGATGAAGAATGACTTGCGCGATGACTTGGATTAAAGTGAGGAAGAGTTGCGCAATTCGTCGACCTCACTCTCTCGCCTGAGTCCATCTGAGTCCAGTGGCAAGACAAGTCGAGACGATTGGAGACGAATACAGGATGCAGTGGATGACCAGGGCGCTCTACGTGCCTTGCCGTGCTCATTACGTTCCACAACGCTTTGCAGGTAAACGAAGTAGGTATTAAAGGACGCACTAAACAACATAAAATTTGAAAGCTACAGTTAAAACACCGATATTCCAACCTGTCACCCCCACATGACGACAGCGCCTCGCTGCAGGACCAAATATAATTCGACTAATTTATATTATTATATCCTTGCAGAAGTTTTTTTTTTTTCGTTGCCTACTTTGTGATTTTACTTTCTTATATCAGTATATTACAGGTTTCTTGTATCTATTTTCAATGTAATATTCTAATCGCATTTCCCCTATGATAAATTTAAACACATCTATTTTTTCCTCTAATATTCTAGTCCCATTACCAACACATTGATTCCAACACATCTACTTTCCCTCTAACACTATAATCCCATTTCCCATTTGATAAATTTGAACACATCTTTTTTCCTTCTAATATTCTAATCCTCTTTGCCCCATTATGAATTTCAACACAGCTATTTTCCCTCTAATATTCTAGTCCCGTTTCCTAATATGATTAATTTCAACACATCGATTTTCCCTCTACTATTCTAGTTCCATCTCTCGCATTATAAATTTCACCACATCTATAAAAAAAAAAAGTCGCTTAAAAGTCGACAGGTTCGACTTCATTGCACCAGGTTTTACCCCATATGGCTCGGTCTCGTTCCGCAGCGCGGAAAGCGTCGCACCAAGCACGAACTCCGTAGCTCTAGCGACGACCCACAGAAGTCTCCGAAAAATTTCACTCGTGAACCGAAGGACGCGGCCCGGAATCGAACCCACAACCTTCGGAACCCGAGTCAAACGGCTTGACCACTTAGCCACGGAGACTCCCAAATCTATTTTCCCCTCTAATAGTCTTGTCCCAATTCATAAATGATATATTTCAACACTTCTATTCTCCCTCAAATTTTCTAGTCCGAATTTCCCCCATGATAAATAAATTTCAAAATATCTATTTTCCATGTTACACTGTCTAACCTCATTTTCCTCTATGTTAATGCGAGTAACACCCGGTGTACCTCCATAGTCGCGCAACACAACTCACCACCACACCGCATGGTGCGCATGTGGCAACGTGAAATGAAGGTCACGCAACATCTGCCGCGAATTCCTCGACTGAAAACTATACATATGAAACATATATTAATGTTCGCACAGTAGAAAGACTAGCTCGACACTTTTTTGCAGCCTCCTAATTTGTTTTTGTGGTAATTTTATGCAGCTGCATCCTCGAAGTAGTTTGCTTGTTTCGTTGCCTACTGTGTGATATTAATTTCCTGTGTTCGTTTTGTATTATTCAAAAATAGTGTGTGTTCATTGCAGGACGTGGCTACCAACCCCAACACCAGGTTTATTTACTAGACATGTATACGTCCAGCAGTTTGCCATTGCTTTCTAAACGGGAATTAAGCGTTGAAGTAGAACTCACTGGTGCAGGCGTTGAAGACTTTATACCGTCATCAGCCCATCGGGAGTTTAAGCCCAAGCTCATGAATTCCCGCGGCCGCTTAGACTGCCTTCTGTATTATGTTCCCTGTATTATGTCCTCTGTATGTACATGGAATTTGTCATCTACAAATCGTCTGGGAAAGCAATAGCAAATTACTGAACTAGCAACATTGCCTAGTAAGTTGTAAACAACCAGTAAATGCTGGGGTTGAGTGAAACGTACTCTAAAGGACATGCAACTAATTTAAAAATTGGTTGGTGGAAATAACCTCGCACCACTGCCTAAATCTATTAATGTTAGGCTGGGTGTTGAGTTGGGTTTGCCGTCTAGTTAAGACTGTTCTATGAATTTATTACCAACAACGAAAAGTAGAATCAGTAATCTTTACTAGAGCATGACGACAAGTAACAACATAGACAATGTGGTCAAAGCCTTCGTCAGCACACAAACAACACACACATACACAAACACAAACACAAACACACACACGCACACACACACGCACACACACACGCACACACACACACGCACACACACACACACACACACACACACACACACACACACACGCACGCATGCACTCATACACATATTTTGGAAGTCGCAGTAACATTACTACTGCAACTTCATCTACTGCCACTTCTTTTATTATTATTACTATTACTGCTACTGCTGCTTCTGTTCTTACTACTTTGAATTCTACTGTAACTTATATTCTTCTTCTTCTTCTTCTTCTTCTTCTTCTTCTTCTTCTTCTTCTTCTTCTTCTTCTTCTTCTTCTTCTTCTTCTGCTGCATTCATCCTGAGTTTTTTTTGTTTTTTTTTTCGGACGTGATTGCGTTGTGCCTGTTTACAGCAGAGCTGCGTTCTTGCGCCGTTAGGCCGACACATCCGACTTCTGCGGGCATTTGTTGACCGGGTTAGCCTTCCCGGCTTCTATTATTATTATTATTATTATTATTACTACTACCACTACTGCTGTTATTACTACTATTACTGCTACTGCTGTTTGTATTCTTGCTACTTTGAATGCTACTTCTACTTCTGTTACTACTACTACTCCTACTTCAATTATTACTATTATTACTACTACTACTAAGTCGTCGTCGTCATCATTTGTTGTTCCTTACCACCCCCCCCCCCTGCTTTCCTCATACCACACATACTCATTTGTCTACTCTTGACAGCCCCCATGTCATGCTTATAAAAATGCAGATCTTCGGTGGCTGCTCCAGTGACCTATTATTAGTAACTGATGTGTTGTGTTGTGCTGACTGACTTCAGTCAACAACCAACATCACAGCACTCGAGGCATTCCCATCAGTGCTCCGTCCTCATCTGCAACAGTCAGCGAAAAGTCCCAATACTAATGGTACCAGCAGGAGTCTGATTATGTGTCCATCTAGCCTTTCTTCGGAGTTGTTGTGTGTCGGCCAGTTCCTCTGGTCACTCCCTGCAGCACCATGCTCTCCAGACCGTAATGATCTACTCGAATCTGGTGCAAATTAGGTAAATTACAAGTACCTCAGAAGTGGAAGTGGCTTCGCCTGACGGGGAGGGACACTGGTAACAGGGAAAGCTAACCCACACCCAAAAATTAGTGCAGTGCACTAGATGTAGTAACATGTGTATGGAGTACGCTAGAGTTCAAAGCGAGCTAACAAACAAACAAACAAACAAACAAACAAACAACTGAACTATACACACGATCCTAAGACCACATCTGCCTTAACATGTACCAATACCGCAGTGGTGGAGACCCAGCCAATCTGTCCGCCTGCTCGTTTCCCAGCACACCAACATGTCCTGAGGAAAAGATTCAGCTGGTGCTCTCTATTTTTGATTGTTGAAATGAAGCCTGCCGCTCTGCCTGAAGCATGCCAGTCTGCACCTGTCTCATCATACTTTGTGATTCCGTTACAATCACTGGCATGCGTGTGCTGTTTGTCCTCCAGCCAGCGGGACGCTGCCGTGACTGCCTCCACCTCCATTCTCAGACTATATGTTGTGGTATCATATACCAGGCTCTCCTGCATCAAACACCGTCCACCAACCTTCGCTACGAACCCATAGGCACTTCTTTCACCCAGTAACCGTTGTAGACGTTTCGAGAAGCTTTTGAAAAGCAGAATATTTAACGAGAATGGCATCTGAATAAAAGCAGCATGGCCGAATGGATAAGAAGGCTTGGTCTTAAACTTCCGGTGTGCTGATACTGAGGTAGCGGGGTCAACCAGTCAGTTGGACTCAAATGTTAACTTCTCGTTCTTGTCTGTGGGACGTAAATTACAAGTACCCTAGAAGTCGGAGTGGGTTCGCCTGATGTCGAGGGACACTGGTAAGAGGGAAATCTAATCCACAAGCAAAAATCAATCCAGTGCACAAAAAGTAGCACGTATATGGACTACGCTTGTGTTCAAAGTTAGCGAACGCCAAAAACAAGAAATAATAAAAGTAGCATATTTGCGGTTTCGTTTTGTTTTCACAAAAACGCACATCCATCATATTGCAAACTTTCGATACAAATCGTTTTCTGATATTGTGTGTATCTATGTTTTATGTTAAGTAAAATACGATAGGAATTTCCCAGTTTATAAAACTCAGAGCCAATAACTATATTGCCTGTTGTGAATAGGGAGGTCATTTCGTGACATAGTTGTGATTTCACATTTGGAATGTAAAATGAAATATTAAAAGAACGTAACCACAAGTTATACATACATTTCATTGGAAATACTTTGAAAGAGCAAGATGAATATTTATTTCGCTAGACCTGTCAACAGAGAATCAGTCTTATCTGAAACTGCATCGGTGTTTGCAAATTTCATCTACCACCGGCCATCATGCAGAAATTGAATTTCCTATCGCCCCTATTTTATAAAAATGGGAAGAAATATGAAAGACGACAAGCCGGTAGGAAGAGCTCAACTGATAACAAAAAGGGGTGCACAGATAAAGCCGATAAGCCTAAAAGTAAAACGTTTACATTTTTCAATTCTCCCAGACATGCGGAGGACCTGATAGTGACGCCATTCGCTCAGATATTGGCCAGTCTTCGCAGTGTCAGATCCAACTACATCACACTCACCAACCTCCCAGCCAACAAGGAGAGGTCAGTACTAAGTGTTTGTTGTTGCTGCTGTCACTACTACTGCTGCTCCTAATACTGCAACTGCTGTTACTACTACTACTACTACTACTACTACTACTACTACTACTACTACTACTACTACTACTACTACTACCTGCCGACCTACCTACTACATCTACTTCTTGTAACGTGTCCCAAAAGTGTTGACTGTCTACGTCTAATTTCTCTAATTAGTTTACGGTTCTCATTTGCTTCTTGTAGAACTTGTTCATTGGCCTTTCTGTCTATCCATGGTATACTTTGCATTTTCCTCATAAACCACACCTCTAATGCCATTAGATGCTTTTCATCTACTTATTACGTCTCCTATTCCATTCTACCATTAAACCTCAAAACACAAGTTACATTAGTGTTCATCGTCTGGCTCAGATTAATAATTGTGTGCTCGTGTCAACCACATTTCCGATATTAATTTGAAAGGGATTGTTATCCAAAGGAGGCAATGGTCTTCCATGTCGGACACGTTAAGGAAAAGGGACTAGATAGAGAGACAAAACCAGCTGCCTTGCAGGTAGACTGGGGACAGTCAAAGCTTGGCTTAAGACACCAGAAATATGCTTGTGGAAGTCGGATGTGCTGAGCTACAGGCTTGACGAAACAGTGCAGCGCAGAGCACTAGATGATGCTCCTATAAGGTACTAGAGATACGATCTGAGTGGCTATGGTATTTCTGCTTCATATCTCTAGCATGGAGCATAGAATAAGTGTCACAGGATGATTAGTTGATTAAGGGCATATCTCAGAATACGAGTAGAAATAGAGCACCCATTGCTGGATCTCCCCTACAGACGGAAATGTAACAGACTGACGTTTATAATAATACAGTTTATAGTACAGTACAGCACATAACACACAGTACAGCAGCCTAGAGTAGAGTAGAGTAGAGTAGAGTAGAGTAGAGTAGAGTAGAGTAGTAAGTAGAGTAGAGTAGAGTAGAGTATTAAAGTAGTAGAGTAGAGTAGAGTAGAGTAGAGTAGAGTATTAAAGTAGTAGAGTAGAGTAGAGTAGAGTATTAAAGTAGTAGAGTAGAGTAGAGTAGAGTAGAGTAGAGTAGAGTAGAGTAGAGTAGAGTAGAGTAGAGTAGAGTAGAGTATTAAAGTAGTAGAGTAGAGTAGAGTAGAGTAGAGTAGAGTATTAAAGTAGTAGAGTAGAGTAGAGTAGAGTAGAGTAGAGTAGAGTAGAGTAGAGTAGAGTAGAGTAGAGTAGAGTAGAGTAGAGTATTAAAGTAGTAGAGTAGAGTAGAGTATTAAAGTAGTAGAGTAGAGTATTAAAGTAGTAGAGTAGAGTAGAGTAGAGTAGAGTAGAGTAGAGTAGAGTATTAAAGTAGTAGAGTAGAGTATTAAAGTAGTAGAGTAGAGTAGAGTAGAGTAGAGTAGAGTAGAGTAGAGTAGAGTAGAGTAGAGTAGAGTAGAGTAGAGTAGAGTATTAAAGTAGTAGAGTAGAGTAGAGTAGAGTAGAGTATTAAAGTAGTAGAGTAGAGTATTAAAGTAGTAGAGTAGAGTAGAGTAGAGTAGAGTAGAGTATTAAAGTAGTAGAGTAGAGTAGAGTAGAGTAGAGTAGAGTAGAGTAGAGTATTAAAGTAGTAGAGTAGAGTAGAGTAGAGTAGAGTATTAAAGTAGTAGAGTAGAGTAGAGTAGAGTAGAGTATTAAAGTAGTAGAGTAGAGTAGAGTAGAGTAGAGTAGAGTAGAGTAGAGTATTAAAGTAGTAGAGTAGAGTAGAGTAGAGTAGAGTAGAGTAGAGTAGAGTAGAGTATTAAAGTAGTAGAGTAGAGTAGAGTAGAGTAGAGTAGAGTAGAGTAGAGTATTAAAGTAGTAGAGTAGAGTAGAGTAGAGTATTAAGTAGTAGAGTAGAGTAGAGTAGAGTAGAGTAGAGTATTAAAGTAGTAGAGTAGAGTAGAGTAGAGTAGAGTATTAAAGTAGTAGAGTAGAGTAGAGTAGAGTATTAAAGTAGTAGAGTAGAGTAGAGTAGAGTAGAGTAGAGTAGAGTAGAGTAGTAAGTAGTAGAGTAGAGTAGAGTAGAGTAGAGTAGAGTAGAGTAGAGTAGAGTAGAGTATTAAAGTAGTAGAGTAGAGTAGAGTAGAGTAGAGTATTAAAGTAGTAGAGTAGAGTAGAGTAGAGTAGAGTAGAGTAGAGTAGAGTAGAGTATTAGAGTAGTAGAGTAGAGTATAGTAGAGTAGAGTATTAAAGTAGTAGAGTAGAGTAGAGTAGAGTAGAGTAGAGTAGAGTAGAGTATTAAAGTAGTAGAGTAGAGTAGAGTAGAGTATTAAAGTAGTAGAGTAGAGTAGAGTAGAGTAGAGTAGAGTAGAGTAGAGTAGAGTATTAAAGTAGTAGAGTAGAGTAGAGTAGAGTAGAGTATTAAAGTAGTAGAGTAGAGTAGAGTAGAGTAGAGTAGAGTAGAGTAGAGTATTAAGTAGTAGAGTAGAGTAGAGTAGAGTAGAGTATTAAAGTAGTAGAGTAGAGTAGAGTAGAGTAGAGTAGAGTAGAGTAGAGTATTAAAGTAGTAGAGTAGAGTAGAGTAGAGTAGAGTAGAGTAGAGTATTAAAGTAGTAGAGTAGAGTAGAGTAGAGTAGAGTAGAGTAGAGTATTAAAGTAGTAGAGTAGAGTATTAAAGTAGTAGAGTAGAGTAGAGTAGAGTAGAGTAGAGTAGAGTAGAGTATTAAAGTAGTAGAGTAGAGTATTAAAGTAGTAGAGTAGAGTAGAGTAGAGTAGAGTAGAGTAGAGTAGAGTAGAGTATTAAAGTAGTAGAGTAGAGTATTAAAGTAGTAATAATAATAATAATAAGTCTTTATTTTCAAAGGGTTAAGAATTGGGCACGCAGGCCCGTCTGACATTCTGCCCTTCTTCTCTATTTCCTCTCATACACTCTTTCATTCAACATCACTTATGAAGCAACTTTTGACAACAAAAGAACATTAAAACGCATGAAAAATAATCAATAACAAATGACTCACTGAGGCAGTGTTTAACATGGGCATTATAAATACCTAAGGAGGGTGTAACGTGCCATACATAAGGGAATGTTTTTTGGCTAGTTGTCGTTTGAGATAAGTTACCATTATTGTCTTTTTTGTGTTATTTGTTATGGGGGCATGTAGTCTGTACTAAGGTAGTGTTCAAACAGGTTGCGAATGTATGTATCATGATTGGTGGTGTCTTTGATTTCTTGTGGAAGATTGTTCCACAACTGAGCGGCAGAGTATGCTAAGCTTGTTTTATATAAGTCTATCCTAGGTTTAGGGACATGAAGTATATTTAGTCGTTCGCTATGTCTAGCGTTATATTTAAACAATGGCCAAAGGTAGCTTGGAGCATTTTGAAATAGGATTTTGTGAATTAGTTTGGTCTTATTAAAAAGCAGGCGCTTGTGGAGTGGCAGTAACCGGAGACGTTTATATAGGTTAGCATTGTCGGTAAGCTTTTCACCATTAATTAAACGCACTGCCCTTTTCTGGAGTGAATATAGGCGTTTTGTTATTGACTTGGAGCATCCATTCCAGACTGTGGAGCAGTAATCAATATGTGTTTGTATATGAGAAGTATAGAATATCTTTCTTGTGTTTTCGTCAAGGAAATTTTTAATTTTGGCAAGTTGGTATACTTTTTTGGCTATTTGTTAAGGAAAAGGGACTAGATAGAGAGACAAAACCAGCTGCCTTGCAGGTAGACTGGGGACAGTCAAAGCTTGGCTTAAGACACCAGAAATATGCTTGTGGAAGTCGGATGTGCTGAGCTACAGGCTTGACGAAACAGTGCAGCGCAGAGCACTAGATGATGCTCCTATAAGGTACTAGAGATACGATCTGAGTGGCTATGGTATTTCTGCTTCATATCTCTAGCATGGAGCATAGAATAAGTGTCACAGGATGATTAGTTGATTAGGGGCATATCTCAGAATACGAGTAGAAATAGAGCACCCATTGCTGGATCTCCCCTACAGACGGAAATGTAACAGACTGACGTTTATAATAATACAGTTTATAGTACAGTACAGCACATAACACACAGTACAGCAGCCTAGAGTAGAGTAGAGTAGAGTAGAGTAGAATAGAGTAGAGTAGAGTAGAATAGAGTAGAGTAGAGTATTAAAGTAGTAGAGTAGAGTAGAGTAGAGTAGAGTATTAAAGTAGTAGAGTAGAGTAGAGTAGAGTAGAGTAGAGTATTAAAGTAGTAGAGTAGAGTAGAGTAGAGTAGAGTAGTAGAGTAGTAGAGTAGAGTAGTAGAGTAGTAGAGTAGTAGAGTAGTAGTAGAGTAGTAGAGTAGTAGAGTAGAGTAGTAGAGTAGTAGAGTAGAGTAGTAGAGTAGTAGAGTAGTAGAGTAGAGTAGTAGAGTAGAGTAGTAGAGTAGAGTAGAGTAGAGTAGTAGAGTAGTAGAGTAGAGTAGTAGAGTAGTAGAGTAGAGTAGTAGAGTAGTAGAGTAGTAGAGTAGAGTAGAGTAGAGTAGTAGAGTAGAGTAGAGTAGTAGAGTAGTAGAGTAGTAGAGTAGTAGAGTAGAGTAGTAGAGTAGAGTAGTAGAGTAGTAGAGTAGTAGTAGTAGAGTAGTAGAGTAGTAGAGTAGTAGAGTAGTAGAGTAGAGTAGTAGAGTAGTAGAGTAGTAGAGTAGAGTAGTAGAGTAGTAGAGTAGAGTAGTAGAGTAGTAGAGTAGTAGAGTAGTAGAGTAGAGTAGTAGAGTAGTAGAGTAGAGTAGAGTAGAGTAGAGTAGAGTAGTAGAGTAGTAGAGTAGAGTAGAGTAGTAGAGTAGTAGAGTAGAGTAGAGTAGTAGAGTAGTAGTAGTAGAGTAGAGTAGAGTAGAGTAGAGTAGTAGAGTAGTAGAGTAGTAGAGTAGTAGAGTAGAGTAGTAGAGTAGAGTAGAGTAGAGTAGAGTAGAGTAGAGTAGAGTAGTAGAGTAGTAGAGTAGAGTAGTAGAGTAGTAGAGTAGAGTAGAGTAGAGTAGAGTAGAGTAGTAGAGTAGTAGAGTAGAGTAGTAGAGTAGTAGAGTAGAGTAGAGTAGTAGAGTAGAGTAGAGTAGTAGAGTAGTAGAGTAGAGTAGAGTAGTTAGTAGTAGAGTAGAGTAGAGTAGAGTAGAGTAGTAGAGTAGTAGAGTAGAGTAGAGTAGAGTAGAGTAGTAGAGTAGAGTAGAGTAGAGTAGAGTAGAGTAGTAGAGTAGTAGAGTAGAGTAGTAGAGTAGTAAGTAGTAGAGTAGAGTAGAGTAGTAGAGTAGTAGAGTAGTAGTAGTAGAGTAGTAGAGTAGAGTAGAGTAGAGTAGAGTAGTAGAGTAGTAGAGTAGAGTAGAGTAGTAGAGTAGTAGTAGAGTAGAGTAGTAGAGTAGTAGAGTAGTAGAGTAGTAGAGTAGTAGAGTAGAGTAGTAGAGTAGAGTAGAGTAGTAGAGTAGTAGAGTAGAGTAGTAGAGTAGAGTAGAGTAGTAGAGTAGTAGTAGTAGAGTAGAGTAGTAGAGTAGTAGAGTAGTAGAGTAGTAGAGTAGAGTAGTAGAGTAGAGTAGTAGAGTAGAGTAGTAGAGTAGTAGAGTAGAGTAGTAGAGTAGAGTAGTAGAGTAGTAGAGTAGTAGAGTAGTAGAGTAGTAGAGTAGTAGAGTAGTAGAGTAGTAGAGTAGAGTAGTAGAGTAGAGTAGTAGAGTAGTAGAGTAGAGTAGTAGAGTAGTAGAGTAGTAGAGTAGTAGAGTAGTAGAGTAGTAGTAGTAGTAGAGTAGAGTAGTAGAGTAGTAGAGTAGTAGAGTAGAGTAGTAGAGTAGTAGAGTAGTAGAGTAGTAGAGTAGTAGAGTAGTAGAGTAGTAGTAGTAGAGTAGTAGTAGTAGAGTAGTAGTAGTAGAGTAGTAGAGTAGAGTAGTAGAGTAGTAGAGTAGTAGAGTAGAGTAGTAGAGTAGTAGAGTAGTAGAGTAGTAGAGTAGTAGAGTAGTAGAGTAGTAGAGTAGTAGAGTAGTAGAGTAGTAGAGTAGTAGAGTAGTAGTAGTAGAGTAGTAGAGTAGTAGAGTAGTAGAGTAGAGTAGTAGAGTAGAGTAGAGTAGTAGAGTAGTAGAGTAGAGTAGTAGAGTAGAGTAGTAGAGTAGTAGAGTAGTAGAGTAGTAGAGTAGTAGTAGTAGAGTAGAGTAGAGTAGTAGAGTAGAGTAGTAGAGTAGTAGAGTAGTAGAGTAGAGTAGTAGAGTAGAGTAGTAGAGTAGTAGAGTAGTAGAGTAGTAGAGTAGTAGAGTAGTAGAGTAGTAGAGTAGTAGAGTAGTAGAGTAGTAGAGTAGTAGTAGAGTAGTAGAGTAGTAGAGTAGTAGAGTAGTAGAGTAGTAGAGTAGAGTAGTAGAGTAGAGTAGTAGAGTAGTAGAGTAGAGTAGAGTAGTAGAGTAGAGTAGTAGAGTAGTAGAGTAGTAGAGTAGTAGAGTAGTAGAGTAGTAGAGTAGTAGAGTAGAGTAGTAGAGTAGTAGAGTAGTAGAGTAGTAGAGTAGTAGAGTAGTAGAGTAGTAGAGTAGTAGAGTAGTAGAGTAGTAGAGTAGTAGAGTAGTAGAGTAGTAGAGTAGTAGAGTAGTAGAGTAGAGTAGTAGAGTAGAGTAGTAGAGTAGTAGAGTAGTAGAGTAGTAGAGTAGAGTAGTAGAGTAGTAGAGTAGTAGAGTAGAGTAGAGTAGTAGAGTAGTAGTAGAGTAGTAGAGTAGTAGAGTAGAGTAGTAGAGTAGTAGTAGTAGAGTAGAGTAGTAGAGTAGTAGAGTAGAGTAGTAGAGTAGTAGAGTAGAGTAGAGTAGAGTAGTAGAGTAGTAGAGTAGAGTAGAGTAGTAGAGTAGTAGAGTAGTAGAGTAGAGTAGTAGAGTAGTAGAGTAGTAGAGTAGAGTAGTAGAGTAGTAGAGTAGTAGAGTAGAGTAGTAGAGTAGTAGAGTAGTAGTAGTAGAGTAGAGTAGTAGAGTAGTAGAGTAGTAGAGTAGAGTAGTAGAGTAGTAGAGTAGAGTAGAGTAGTAGAGTAGTAGAGTAGAGTAGTAGAGTAGTAGAGTAGTAGAGTAGTAGTAGAGTAGTAGAGTAGAGTAGAGTAGTAGAGTAGAGTAGTAGAGTAGAGTAGTAGTAGTAGAGTAGTAGAGTAGTAGAGTAGAGTAGTAGAGTAGAGTAGTAGAGTAGTAGAGTAGTAGAGTAGTAGAGTAGAGTAGAGTAGTAGAGTAGTAGAGTAGTAGAGTAGAGTAGTAGAGTAGTAGAGTAGAGTAGTAGAGTAGAGTAGTAGAGTAGTAGAGTAGTAGAGTAGAGTAGTAGAGTAGAGTAGAGTAGTAGAGTAGAGTAGTAGAGTAGTAGAGTAGTAGTAGAGTAGTAGAGTAGTAGAGTAGTAGTAGTAGAGTAGTAGAGTAGTAGAGTAGTAGAGTAGTAGTAGTAGAGTAGAGTAGTAGAGTAGAGTAGTAGAGTAGTAGAGTAGTAGAGTAGTAGAGTAGAGTAGTAGTAGTAGAGTAGTAGAGTAGTAGTAGTAGAGTAGAGTAGTAGAGTAGAGTAGTAGAGTAGTAGAGTAGTAGAGTAGTAGAGTAGTAGAGTAGTAGAGTAGAGTAGTAGAGTAGTAGAGTAGTAGAGTAGTAGAGTAGTAGTAGTAGAGTAGTAGAGTAGAGTAGTAGAGTAGAGTAGTAGAGTAGTAGAGTAGAGTAGAGTAGTAGAGTAGTAGAGTAGAGTAGTAGAGTAGAGTAGAGTAGTAGAGTAGAGTAGTAGAGTAGAGTAGTAGAGTAGTAGAGTAGTAGAGTAGAGTAGAGTAGTAGAGTAGTAGTAGTAGAGTAGAGTAGAGTAGTAGAGTAGTAGAGTAGTAGAGTAGTAGTAGTAGTAGAGTAGTAGAGTAGAGTAGTAGAGTAGTAGAGTAGTAGAGTAGTAGAGTAGAGTAGAGTAGAGTAGTAGAGTAGAGTAGAGTAGTAGAGTAGTAGAGTAGTAGAGTAGTAGAGTAGTAGAGTAGTAGAGTAGAGTAGTAGAGTAGTAGAGTAGAGTAGAGTAGAGTAGTAGAGTAGTAGAGTAGTAGAGTAGAGTAGTAGAGTAGAGTAGAGTAGAGTAGTAGAGTAGAGTAGAGTAGAGTAGTAGAGTAGTAGAGTAGTAGAGTAGAGTAGTAGAGTAGTAGAGTAGTAGTAGAGTAGTAGTAGTAGAGTAGAGTAGTAGAGTAGTAGAGTAGAGTAGTAGAGTAGTAGAGTAGTAGTAGTAGAGTAGTAGAGTAGTAGAGTAGAGTAGTAGTAGAGTAGTAGAGTAGTAGAGTAGTAGAGTAGAGTAGAGTAGTAGAGTAGTAGAGTAGTAGAGTAGAGTAGAGTAGTAGAGTAGTAGAGTAGAGTAGTAGAGTAGAGTAGTAGAGTAGAGTAGTAGTAGAGTAGTAGAGTAGTAGAGTAGTAGAGTAGTAGAGTAGAGTAGAGTAGTAGAGTAGTAGAGTAGTAGAGTAGTAGAGTAGTAGAGTAGTAGTAGTAGTAGTAGTAGAGTAGTAGAGTAGTAGAGTAGAGTAGTAGTAGAGTAGAGTAGTAGAGTAGTAGTAGAGTAGAGTAGAGTAGAGTAGTAGAGTAGAGTAGTAGAGTAGTAGAGTAGTAGAGTAGAGTAGTAGAGTAGAGTAGTAGAGTAGAGTATTAAAGTAGTAGAGTAGAGTAGAGTAGAGTAGTAGAGTAGAGTAGAGTAGAGTAGAGTAGTAGAGTAGTAGAGTAGAGTAGAGTAGAGAGATGTGTATAAGAGACAGGTAGAGTAGTAGAGTAGTAGTAGTAGAGTAGAGTAGTAGAGTAGAGTAGTAGAGTAGAGTAGTAGAGTAGAGTAGTAGAGTAGTAGAGTAGTAGAGTAGAGTAGAGTAGTAGAGTAGTAGAGTAGAGTAGTAGAGTAGAGTAGTAGAGTAGTAGAGTAGAGTAGTAGAGTAGAGTAGTAGAGTAGAGTAGTAGAGTAGAGTAGTAGAGTAGTAGAGTAGAGTAGTAGAGTAGAGTAGAGTAGAGTAGAGTAGTAGAGTAGAGTAGTAGAGTAGAGTAGTAGAGTAGAGTAGTAGAGTAGAGTAGTAGAGTAGAGTAGTAGAGTAGAGTAGTAGAGTAGAGTAGTAGAGTAGAGTAGAGTAGAGTAGAGTAGAGTAGTAGAGTAGAGTAGTAGTAGAGTAGAGTAGAGTAGTAGAGTAGAGTAGAGTAGAGTAGTAGAGTAGTAGAGTAGAGAGTAGAGTAGAGTAGAGTAGTAGAGTAGAGTAGAGTAGAGTAGAGTAGTAGAGTAGAGTAGAGTAGAGTAGAGTAGAGTAGAGTAGAGTAGAGTAGAGTAGAGTAGAGTAGAGTAGAGTAGAGTAGAGTAGAGTAGAGTAGAGTAGTAAGTAGTAGAGTAGAGTAGAGTAGAGTAGAGTAGAGTAGAGTAGAGTAGAGTAGAGTAGAGTAGAGTAGAGTAGGTAGGGTAGGGTAGAGTAGAGTATTAAGTAGTAGATAGAGTAGAGTAGAGTAGAGTGTGGTGGAGTGGAGTATTAAAGTAGTAGAGTAGAGTGGAGTGGAGTGGAGTAGAGTGCCCTAAAGTGCAGTATAGTATAGGGGAAAATAATATAATAAACACTTTGACGGCAAATGTGTTCAGCACAAATACGAGGGTAAGTTAATACGTAAGTCACAGATGGCTGTAGAAAAATAATTAAATATGATAACAACTTGAAACCAGTTTATTTTTATACATACATTGTCCCTTTATTTCTCAACATAATTTCCACCAATATTGATGCATTTATCCCATCGTTTTATCAGTCCTCCCAAACCGGCCGCATAGAACTGCGTGCTCTGTTTTCTAAACCGCTTTTTCACTTCACATTCAACTTCGGCGTCATTCGCGAAATGTATCACGCCAAGGTGGGTTGTCAGTGTTTATGCTGACAAATGTTTGTCCCGTAAAGCGGTGCACAGCTGGGTAGCAAAAGTTATGAGGGCGAGTCAGTAAGTAAGTCACACAGTTCTGCCGGTAAATGAAAACAAAGCACGCAGTTCTATACCGCCGGTTTGGGAGGACTGATAACACGATGGGATAAGTGCATCAATGTTGGTGGAAATTATGTTGAGGTATGAAGGAACAATGTATGTATAAAAATAAAACTGGTTTCAAGTTGTTATCATGTGTAGTTATTTTTCTACAGCCATTTGTGACTTACTTATTAACTTACCCTCGTAACATCAAATACACTTATACCGACTACAAATACGTATTTAAACACATTATTCATAAACAATATGTTGCACGATATATTGCCTGGCATATTTCGTTGCATCTTGCCAGGTGCGTAGTGTATCATGAATTAAACTTTGGCTGAAATACTAATAACACTTAGTCAAGAATGTTGGTTAAATGTGGAGCATTAGTAACCTCTATGGTAATGGCAAAACTTAAATGAAATAATTCTGTTTACATAAAACTGGCTATAACCACGTAATTGCTAATGTCTCGATATATTTCAGCATTCGTTTATTGCTCGTAGAATTAATATGCGAAACGCCGTTTCTTTGTTAACTTAAGTTTTGTACAAATACATAGGCAAACAGAAATAAATTAGTACCACAGGGACAAAATATTCACAATGAACAGTGCTAAGTAAATCTTTCTCCTCTACGCGTTTCTATGTAACACTTTCGTCATAGAGGATTACTCGGAGACGATGACGCCTTCTGGAAACCAAGGACTACAGCGGGAAAATAATAATACTCATTAGATTATTGCACCGACTGACACCAGAAATGGCGGGTCATAATCCGCTCCCCGCTGGTACAAGCGTGTCCTGACATTAATAACACACGCGTATATGTGTTTGTTGCACTAGATTATTCTTTGTGTTCTTTGAATTCGTGGCATGGGAAATCTACGTTATTTGAATTCTTGTATTGCCTTGTTCCTAATCTGAAACTTATTAGAAAACAGGTATGTTTATATAGGGAGATAGGTATTGTGAGAGGTTTGTAAGTATACCGCGAAATTCTGGTTCATGCTATGACAATGTGGGGAAGTTTGAGCCTCTTGAAATGATCAATGTAGATATTTACTGCTGAACTACTAGATTCAGTCGCTTCTTCTTTGTCTCATTGTGTCTCTCCTTCTGTTCATCTTCATTTTCTCCCTCTCCTTCTTCTCTTCCCTCTCCTTCTTCTTCTACGCCTTCTTCAGACTGATTCTGGCGATGCAGTGGCGACAACGATGGCTGCAGATGATTCTTTTAACACCCCTCTATTAGTCCACAATTCCTTTCTTCTTCTTCTTCTTCTTCTTCTTCTTCTTCTTCTCTTCTTCTTCTTCTTCTTCTTCTTCTTCTTCTTCTCTTCTTCTTCTTCTTCTTCACAATCATCGTGTTCTTCCTTATTGTCTCCTGCTCCTAATACTAGTAAACCCTTGTCTACTCATCCTACGCCTTCTCCTCCCAGTCCCCATTTTATTATCCTCGCTGTCCTATATAATATTATCCCCTATTCCGCTCCCCCACCTTTATATTCTCTTCCTCCGTCTTCTCCTTCCCCTGCTTTTTCCCTCCCATATTTTCAGACTGTTAAACTAAACCCATCATATGGCTGTACAGCAAGTGATCTTTACGTGAGTGCCAGTGTTCTAATACAGAATACAAGACTAGTAAACTGGCTGCATTGTTGTGTTGTCTATATTCATTTTCTTCGTCTGCTTCGTGCTCCTTCTCGTCTTCGTTTATTTTCTACTTCATCATTTCTAATGTTTCTTTTTCTTTTCGTTTTCTTCTCCTGCCGGTTATCCTCCTCATAATATCTTGCTGGCAGGCGTAGATGATCACGTATCTTTACATCGGCAGACAGCAATGCACACATTAGTGCGTCTTCAACCCTTGTGTTGCTATATCCCTGTCCTACACACAGTCCTCTCTACACGGGTTATATCTGTCGTCACCAGCAAAGGTGTTTTGTAAACTGTATTCGACGAACAGCAAATGATTACTCAAATACCCCAATTCCGTAGCAGTTAGGGATCTTAAATCTAGGTAATGCAGACATTAAGACTTCATTGTGATTCTGTTATCACCTTAGTGGTAACAAATGCTCCACATTCGACAGAATCAGTGCCAACTTGTGTTAATAATTTGTCTATTCACTACACATTATCTATAATTCACCTATTGTACCTATGCAACGAAATTGGCCAGGAAATAAATTGTTCAGCCTATATCATGTGGCACCTTTGATTAAATACCCTAAGTGAATACATTGTTTTGAATCTCTTTTCCCAGTAATCCTATTACAATACTATCCCCAGCTTCTCACTTTTCAAGATGTGACTAACACATTAAAACTGCCTCCTTATCATGTCTCCAACGCGTTGCTGTTACTCACTTTCAAAGAATGACTCAAACACAAAAACTTCCCCCTTATCATGTTTCCAACATAGCTATTACTCATTTGTCAACATACGACTAACACACACAAAAAAGGCCCCTTCACTATGTTTCCAACTCGTTGCAACTGCTCCTAGCCAACTCCAGAGCTCCATTCTCATGTTGATTAGTGCAAGTTTTAATATACTTGTGTAGAAGGACATTGTCATGGCCGCAGTGGATCGTATTACTTGTTTACTAGCTGTCCCTGACACGCAGTTGTATGTTGGTATTGATGTCATGAAACTGAAGTATATGTTTTCCGTCCCTCATTGATATAAATTACCTGTTGATATATGGTTGGCTGCAAGGTAGGAAATTGGATTGTATTGGAGAAAAGAGAATGAGAGACTCCGACCGGAAACAAATGAAACCTGTAATATAATTACAGAAATTAGATATAGACAGGTTAAGTTTGTTTTGTTTTTGTTTTTGTTTTGTTTTTGTTTTTTGTTTGTTTTGTTGTTTGTTTTTTTTTATTTATTTATTTTTTTTTTTGGGGGGGGGGGGCGTAATGAGGTGAGTATTCTTAAAGATTGAGTTATAATTGGTAAAATTGAGGGTAAAAGAGCAAGGGGACGACAACAAAAATACCTGGATGGTTTGGCCACATGGAATAATGGAGACAAGAATACATAGCTGATCCCAGACTTGACTGTGTGAGAGCTGATCCCAGACTTGACTGTGTGAGAGCTGATCCCAGACTTTACTGTGTGAGAGCTGATCCCAGACTTGACTGTGTGAGAGCTGATCCCAGACTTGACTGTGTGAGAGCTGATCCCAGACTTGACTGTGTGAGAGCTGATCCCAGACTTGACTGTGTGAGAGCTGATCCCAAACTTGACTGTGTGAGATCTGATCCCAGACTTGACTGTGTGAGAGCTGATCCCAGACTTGACTGTGTGAGAGCTGATCCTAGACTTGATTGTGTGAGAGCTGATCCCGGACCTGACTGTGTGAGAGCTGATCCCAGACTTGACTGTGTGAGGATGGCGAACCATGACCGTCCAATGGAGACAAGAACACATAGCTGATCCCAGACTTTACTGTGTGAGAGACTGTCCCATACTTGACTGTTGTGAGATCCTGATCCCAGACCTGACTGTGTGAGAGCCTGATCCTAGACACTTGGACTGTGTGAGAGCGGAATCCCAGACTTGACTGTGTGGAGAGCTGAATCCCAGACTTGATGGTGTGAGAGCGGATCCCAGACTTGATTGTGTGAGATGGCGAACCATGACCGTCCACGCTTATCGGCGTAGAATAATGTTGTTTGGAGAAATTCGCGGTGAGTAGTGATTTCTGTGCTTGCTACCCACGATAATAACAGGGTTAAATCCCAGTTTTGTAAATTAAATTCAATCAGGTCTCGGTGGACAGAGCCTCAGAAAACCGATACCAGGAAATTTTCCAGGGTCAAACGGCTGCTTGGTCATTGAGAGAAAAAGGCATTCAAGAGCATGGTGATTACTCGAAAGATTACGGTGAAGAGAGGCAGACAAAGATAAATGATGATCTATGGACTGATACAGAAGTATGGAGGAATATCATCATCAGACTTGATCCAGAACACCAAAGACCGCGATATGTGGAGAGACATGAACGCCTACGCCAGCTGGCATGGCACTTGATGATGATGAGAACTCAAAAGTAAAATTAGGTGAAGCCGAATATGAGCGCCATGAGGAGGCAAAAGAAGAATTGTCAACCAACAGAACTGATGTCGTTAGTCTCTGCACACTGATGGACATGAGGAGTGGATCTGCGCACTTATGGGCTAAGAACTAGATGCACAATATGTATGATCAGTCGACTAACTTACTTTCTCAAGTGTCTTCAAAGGAAATATGTGTAGGAAGAAAACGGGCATCTCACATCATAATATCGTGGCCCAGACTATGTGAAGATCTAAATATTTAGTTCTCAAAGACAGCTGATAAATAAATACCCGTATATTTATGTCGCACCGCATCTTAACACGCAACAAGATAGCAAAGTTTGCTGATGTAGATTATTCTTCGGATTGCTGTTGTCGTCGAGTTTTAAGTTCGTGTTTTTTTCTCTCCTAATTTCGTTGCTAATCTCGAGAAAGCTAGATGCCAACTTTCATCAATGGACCAGGACTTGACTGTGTGAGAGCTGATCCCAGACTTGACTGTGTGGGAGCTGATCTTGTCTGTTGTCAGAATTTGCTAGAGAAAGACACCTGGTGAAATCAACCAATATAAGCTCCAGGAAAGTGTTCATTTGTAGCGAAGGACGTGTGAGGCCTATAGAAGTGATGGATTAATATCTTACCTTGTTAAATCTTCTAATGTACTAATAGGTTCTGTATGTGGTCGCGTTAACATTGGTTCTGTATGTGGTCGTGGGTCGCGGTGTTTTAACACTGGTTCTGTATGTGGTCGCGTTGTGTTAACATGGGTTCTGTATGTGGTCGCGTTGTGTTAACATGGGTTCTGTATGTGGTCGCGTTGTGTTAACATGGGTTCTGTATGTGGTCCCATTGTGTTAACATGGGTTCTGTATGTGGTCGCGTTGTGTTAACATGGGTTCTGTATGTGGTCGCGTTGTGTTAACATTGGCTCTGTATGTTGTCGCGTTGTGTTAACATTGGCTCTGTATGTGGTCGCGTTGTTTTAACATTGGTTCGTTATGTGATTGCGTTGCGTTAACATTGGTTCTATGTATGGTTTCGCTGTATTAAGATTGGTTCTGTATGTGGTCCTTGTTGTTTTAACATTGGTTCTGTATGTGGTCCCGTTGTTTTAACATGGGTTCTGTATGTGGTCGCGTTGTGTTAACATTGGTTCTGTATGTGGTCCCATTGTTTTAACATGGGTTCTGTATGTGGTCGCGTTGTGTTAACATTGGCTCTGTATGTGGTCCCGTTAACATTGGTTCTGTATGTGGTTATGTTGTGTTAGCATGGCTTCTGTATGTGGTCGCGTTGTGTTAACATTGGCTCTGTATGTGGTCCCGTTAACAGTAGTTCTGTATGTGGTTATGTTGTGTTAAATGGGTTCTGTATGTTGTCCCGTTGTTTTAACATGGGTTCTGTATGTGGTCGCGTTGTGTTAACATTGGTTCTGTATGTGGTCCCGTTAACGTTGGTTCTGTATGTGGTTGTGTTGTGTTAACATGGGTTCTGTATGTTGTCCCATTGTTTTAACATGGGTTCTGTATGTGGTCCCGTTAACATTAGTTCTGTATCTAGTCCGGTTGTGTTAACACTGGCTCTGTATGTGGTCCGTTGTGTTAACATTGTCACTAAGTCACACTGTCAGTAAGTAACTCTGTCAGTATGTCACATTGTCAGTATGTCACCGTGTCAGTATGTCACATTGTCAGTATGCCCGCCACTGTGACCAAGGGGCAGTGAATGCAGTTTCACAATCCCGAATATCAGTTTCCGAAATCTGCCGCAAACGATCTTACAGCATACCGCCTTGCGTTGATTTTCACAAAGAGCGGTGTTCGTTCAGAAAGCACTGGCAAACTGTTGAACGTAATATTGCCCAAGAAAATCAAACACAGCCAAACAATGGTGAGGTTGATGCGACGTCCTGTAAAGGATGTGTAACTAACTTTCTATCATATAAGTATGGATATCAAGGGAAACGTTTAGCCCTCATTAATAGGCAGTTAATGAAAACTCGGAGAATTAAATCTTTCTCCAAAAATGTTCGCGTCCTTTAAGGGTTAAATTATGGGTTTTATTTAATTCCTGTCGACTGTTTATGTTCGGGCTCCGTGACAGAGTGGTCAAACCTTCTGCCCCGCTTTCCGAAGTTCCAAGGTTCGTATTCTGTTCAAGACTGCAGTTATGTCACAACTCACAGGGAATCGTCTCTGTAGCTACGGAGTTCGTGCATCGTGCTGCACTTTCGGCAGGCTGCTGAAAGAGACTGACACGTATGAGATCAAAGCCCGGTGTTGTGAAGTCAAATTTCTCGCCTAGTGAATCCTTTATGTGTGTCAGTTTACATCTGTGCGTTTATTTATCTGATCTTTCTGTCAAAACAATGTAATTCCTTAGTGAATTTAAACACACAAGCCCCAAGCAATGTGTTGCACACACATTTGCTTGAGGTTTTTGTGTTTATAATCTGTATTTCTTCATCTGTTCCTTCTTTCCTTCTTTCTATGGTCCGACCTTTCTCTCTGTTTCATGTCTTCTTCATGTCTTCTTTCGTTCTGTCGTCACATCGCTTCCTCTGACTGCCTGTCTGCAACAGTTATTTAAATATTTGAGACTCTCAAAGTATCCCTTTCTCTCAAATTGTCCCTGTCTCTCAAATTGTCCCTTTCTCTCAAATTGTCCCTTTCTCTCAAAATGCCACTGTCTCTCAAATTGTCCCCTTCTCTCAAATTGCCCCTGTCTCTCAAATTGTCCTTGTCTCTCAAATGCTCGCTCCCTTTACATTAAGTCTCCATAAATACTTGAGACATTGCGAAATGTCATTAAAGCTCATTAGAATGTCGACGTGTGGTCCCTGAGGTGTGAGGTTAGCCTGTCAACTCCAGACGCGGTGTGTGTGTGTGTGTGTGTGTGTGTGTGCGCGCGCGCGCGCGAGCGCTATATGTAATTAAGTTACAATGTAAAAAAAAAAAAAAAGACTATGGTACCGCTACAGCAGGGCAACAAACCCTAGGGTTTGAAATTACAGAGAGTAGAAGAGGAAAGAGCATGGTCCAAGCCGTGAGGCGTTAGTAATTATGTCTATCCACAGCTTTCTCTCTCTAGCTATCATCATCATCATCAGCATTATCAAGTGCCCTGCCGACTGGCGTGGGCGTTCATGGCTCTCCACAAATCTCGGTCTTTGTTGTTTGGATCAACTCTGCTGTTAATATTCCTCTATGTCACCTTCTCAATCCATCCAGCATCATTTCTCTTGGTCTGTCATTCTATTTTCGCCTCTGGATGGTTTGCCAAAGGCGTCGCACAAAGGCACGAACTCCGTAGCTCCAGCGACGACTCCAAGTAAACTGCACACGTGAACCGGACGACTTAGCCCGGAATCGAACCCACAACCTTCGAAGACCGAGGCAGACGGCTTCACCACTGCACCACGAAGACTCCTGTGATCTGATATTGGTGCCGTTGCTACTGGCAACAACTTGTCCGGGTTTGGGTAGGTCAGTCTGGAAGCGCAGTCCACTCTTTGCAATGGTCAGTTTTGAAAAGATCTGCTCGTAGCAGTCAGTTGTTCCGATTGAATCACGAAAAAACAAGAAGTGGAAACGGTAAGCTGTAGTAGAACAGGATCACAAGTAGCAAACTGGACGTTCCGGCCACAACCTTCGTCAGCACACAAACAACACACTTGCACACACATGTAAAACTACATGAAAAACACCATATGAAAATACAAATATAACAGTTTCTCATCTGTATCCTTGCTGTGAACTGGACATGTATTTCATGGCGTCCGCGTGTATGATTCCAACAAAGCGGCTGAATCAGATTTGTAAGTATGTGTCCCGAACACATAGGCATATTTCAGTGCATGTCTCGTCGAAGTGGTAAATTTAGTTCAGTATTTACGAGGAAAAATAATGAAAGTTCGACCTCGTTCAACCTGCTTCTACAGCGTCGGTTATAATTGAGTTCCGTGTTTATTTTTACGTTTTTCCCCCTCTGTGTTGGTCGGGTACGGTAGGTTCTTTTTGGGGCTCTCGCTGATTGACATCTTCTTTATTGCCTTGAGTTGGACTTGATGAGGACCGACCCTGAAAAGAACCTGCCTGATTCAGTAGCCTCCCAGTTGTTCGTTGCTTTCTCCCAACGGACTGGTCTCATTACGTCCCCACCAGAACTGAACTCCTGTAGTCTTCTCAAGGACTGAACTCCTATAGTCTTCACAAGGATTGAATTCCTCTAGTCCTCACGAGGACTAAACTCCCCTTGTCCGCACAAGAACTAAACTCCCCTTGTCCCCACAAGAACTGAACTTCTCTGGTCCCCACAAGAACTGAACTCCTCTGGTCCCCACAAAAACTGAACTCCTCTGGTCCCCACAAGAACTAAACTTCTCTGGTCCTCACAAGAACTAAACTTCTCTGGTCATCACAAGAACTGAACTTCTCTGGTCCTCACAAGAACTAAACTCCCCTTGTCCCCACAAGAACTGAACTTCTCTGGTCCTCACAAGAACTGAACTCCTCTGGTCCCCAGAAGAACTAAACTTTTCTGGTCCCCACAAGAACTGAACTCCTCTGGTCCTCTCAAGAACTGAACTCCTCTGGTCCCCACAAGAACTAAACTTCTCTGGTCCTCACAAGAACTGAACTCCTCTGGTCCTCACAAGAACTGAACTTCTCTGGTCCTCACAAGAACTAAACTTCTCTGGTCCTCACAAGAACTGAACTTCTCTGGTCCTCACAAGAACCGAACTTCTCTAGTCCTCACAAGAACCGAACTCATCTAGTCCCCAAAAGAACCGAACTCCTCTAGTCCCTACAAGAACTGAACTTCTCTAGTCCTCACAAGACTGAACTCATATTGTCCCTCAAGGACTGAACTCATCTAGTCCCCACAAGGACTTAACTCCTCTAGTCGCCATAAGGACTGAACTCCTCTAGTCCTCACAAGGCCCGAACTCATTTAGTCCCCCCCCCCCCCCCCCCCCCCCCCTTCAGGACTGGTCTTGAACTCATCATCATTGGTTATTTAACATGTATAGAACTCAAGCAGCGCGAGCTTGTTGTCCCCAGCCTTCAGCTCATTATCGCCTTGCATCTGAATTATTTCCTGTTGTATGTTATCAGGTGCACCAGCTGGTTCCACAATGAACGGTGTAGAAAAGTTGTTTACCGTTCACGACCTTGCATCTTTCATTATATCCTCCAATTAGTTTCGCAAAGCCACACTCCGTGGCGATGGCGTTGCGGACGCGATTCGTAATGCCGCTTACCCGCTTTCGAAACACAGCGCGACCGATTTGGCAGCACACCGTGTCGCGCTGGCTTTAACGTGTTTTATATGGGAGCAGGTCGTTCAGAAGCAATGGCAAATTATTGAACGTTAAAAAAAAACTTGCCAAGACATCAACAACGGCAGTAAAATGCTGGTGTTGACTACAACGTCCTGTAAAGGATATGCAACTTAAAAAAAAAGGGCCAGACCAAATGATTTCGCGGACCGCATAAGACTCGCTGGTCTGACATTCCTCACAGCTCGTTTAAGCTTAGAAGTGGATCGACTTGGAAATCTAGAAGAACATAAGAAGAACATAAAAAGAATACATAATCAACAGCTGCGCAGTCGCGCCTGCTGTACGGCTGTGTCTCGATGCCTTGACGTGTGACACACTGAACTTGGCTGTGTGGTTGGGTAGTTGCCATGTGCGCGCTCAACCTTCAACACGTGGTTCGAGGTTTGTATCGCCGTCATAGGGGAATCAGTGGCTGAGAGGTTTCGGCGTCCCTCTTAGGCTAGAATGTACATGGTTGGATATTCATATATTACTGGGAATACTCATCATCCTGTGTCTTACTGGCTGGCGTAGGCGATCATGCCTCTCCACAAATTGCGATCTCCGGCAGCATGGATCAATTCTTGTGTTGATTCCCTTCCGTTACATAACAAATAACTGTCAAGAATTTTCATATGCTGTCTTTCTCTGTCTCCTCTTCCACAAATCTTTCCGGTAACAACACGTTTCAAGTTTTGTCTTCTAATATTATGGCTAAACAATTATGACTGCTTCTTTCTGATGGTTGTGATCAGTTGTCTTTGTGACTTAGCTTCCCCCAAAATATCCATATTGCTAATTTTGGCTGTCCAATTAATTGTCAGAATTCTTCTATAAAACCACATCTGTCAGGCGTTGGCCTGTTTACTAATTGTCCAGGATTCCCAACCATATTGGTAATACTACTGATATCTAATGTTGTCATCCCTCAACCTGTCTCTGTACGACTGTAAAGTGTATACAAACGCTGAAAACTGTAATTTGCTGGAGTCGTCTTTGTAACAAGAATTTAAAAAATTTTTTAAGTGGAGCGATGCCCAAAACCCTATGCAAATTAACATCACTAAAACAAAACCAAGTTTTAACAACCAGCAAAGACTTTAAACTCTAAATTCACACCATTACTTCAATTCACATCGATACATCCCGTAAAAGTCTAATTGAGCCAAAACTTAGGCCTAACTGATAGAAACCTAACCCTTTTAAATTCCCCCGTTTTAAGCGCTCTTAACAAACAGCGAAAAAAAAAACTACCAACTCGCTAAAATTTTAAAAAAAATTCCTTGATGAGGACCACAAGAAAAATATTTTATACTTCTCACATACAGACACTTTTGACTACTGCTCTACAATCTGGACGGTTGTTCAATTCCCAAACACAAGCGACTTTACTCACTCCAGAAACGGGCCATGTGTTTAATTTTAAAAAGGCAAACATTTTCGACAATCCTAGCCTGCATAAACACCTTCAGTTACTACCACTCCGCAAACGCCTCTTTTCAATAAGGCCAAACTAATTCACAAAATCCTACATCGGAATGCCCCAAATTACTTTTGGCATTGTTTAAATATAATGCTAGACACAGAAAACGATTAATATATTACACATTCCGAAGCCTAGGATTGACTTAACAAAAAAAGTTTAAACCCGTACTCTGCAGCTCAGCTGTGGAAAAATCTTCCCAAGAAATAAAAAGCCCCTCACCAATCCCTATACTTTATAATCGCAAATTATTCCAAAAATTAATTCGAACATAGAAACAAAACCCTAGTATAACACCCCCCCCTTTTGGAAAACCATTATTTCCACATAGCAAATTTACAGTGTCACACTATTATATATGTTCCACATTTGTTTGCCTTTTTTTCACGATCAATTATTTTTGAAAACTTCTGTTGCCGTTATGAAATTTTTCCAGCTGTCCCTTTTATTTACCCCCACCCAAGGATATGTCTTTTTATAGGTCCAAAACACTTAAAATCATTGAAAACGGCGACATGCCTTTGATGTTTTGCAAACAACTAGTGATTTCTCGCTAACAAAAATTATTTTTACGGTAATGTAGAACTGCCAATTCTGATGACACACAAAGGTGTATCTGGATTTGTATGGGAGTGGGTGCAATGAAAGAACTAGCTTTAAAAACGACAGGTCAGCTGCATTGCACCGGGTTTTTATCCCAAAATTGGGTCAGTTTCTTTCCGCAGCGCGGAAACGTCGCACAAAGCACGAAATCCGTAGATCCCGCGACGACCCTCGGGAGTCCCCCCGAAAAAATTTCACTCGTGAAATAAGGACGCCCCCCGGATCGAAATACAAAACCCTTTGGGCCCCAAATCAGACGGCTTGACACTTCCCCACGGAGAATCCCGAGAGGGGTGCAATGTGTAATATTAGTAAAGACAGAGAATTTGCAGAGGAAACGGGGTAAATAATTTGAAAATTTAACAGGAAAGTAGAATAAATTATTTCTTACCTTATTTTTCATTTCCTTCTTGTTCCTTCAGCTGATGCTGTATGTTTTAGGGCCTGCAATTCGTCTGAATAGTTTGAGCAAAATATCCCAGTAAGTGTGTACGTAGATTAAGGTCTGCGATCTGCTCAGACTTTAATCTGTGTCGGGCGATCCATAGGTTGATGATTGCTCTCGGTTGCTAAAATTCAATCCATCCTTTCTCCCCAATAGTCCTCTTCCTCTTTCACACATGGTCCTAACGTTTTTCCAGTAACTTTTTATCATTTTAATAGCGCGGAGGAGGGAGGTTATTAAAAAGAGGGGGTGGGGGGGGGGGGATGACATTCTTAACATATATGAAGGGTACTTTGGCCAACAAAGGTTGAGAACCACTGATCCAGAGTTCATCAGCGGATATCCCAACAGATCCTGGTATATACACTTCCCACTACACCGGAAGGTCTTCACAAGAACCAGTTAAAGATAGCATTCACAAGGACTTTTGGTAGGACGGAAACTTTTTTTCAGGAGGTCATAATTTAAAATCTGCACCGCCGAGCTTGTTATAACGAAGAAGTATTAACAAAGTGATGCGGGCAGAAACGATTCTTCTTCTTTTTCTTCTTCTTCTTCTTCTTCTTCTTCTTCTTCTTCTTCTTCTTCTTCTTCTTCTTCTTCTTCTTCTTCTTCTTCTTCCTTCTTCCTCCTTCTTCTTCTTCTCCATCTCTCTTCTTCTCCTTTCTTCTTCATTATTTCTTATTTTTTCCATCTTCTTCGTCCTCCTCCTCCCTCTTCCTCCTCCTACTTCTTCCTCCTCCTTCTTCTTTCTCCTCTTTCTTCTTCTCATTCTCATCCCCCCTCTTTTCTTCTGTCTTCTCCTTCTTTCTTCTTTCTTCTCCATATTTCTTCTCCTCCTATCTTCTCCTTCTTCCTTCTTCTCCCTTCTTCTTCCTCCTCCTCCCTCTTTCTTCCTCATCTTCCTCTTCCTCCCTCTTTCTTCCTCATCTTCCTCTTCTTCCTCTCATTCATTCACCTACATATAAAGGTCAATATGAATAAATACAAAGACAGTAGCAGTCAACTTGTTGATTTGTTGACGTCTCCGTAGAGTTTGACCTCAAATGGGACAGGCAAACACACTTTTCTCTGTTCTGCATATGTTAAACACCCCTGCAATGAACGCTCAACAGTACCCCCTATCTGTAATTTATAAACTACGTGGTATTTCAGCCGGGTACGTCCTGTGCGGAGTCTGAAGATTGTTCTTGTTCTTTTCGGTGGAGTTTGTAATAAGCATCAACTTTCTGGTGACCTGGATGCTCTGATTTCCACTCGGTTCTATAATTGCTTCTTATAAAAACGTGGCTTTTGAAAAGTGCGTTTCACCCCAGAAATCGAGGATTTGAGAGGGCGAACTGTACACGACCAGTACACGTATGAGTACATACACTGAATGTCATAGACAGTAATTGGGTTCCACATACAGAAAGTCACAGACAGTAATTGGGTTCCGTATACATAAAGTCATAGACAGTAATTGGGTTCCACATACATAAAGTCATAGACAGTAATTGGGTTCCACATACATAAAGTCATAGACAGTAATTGGGTTCTCACATACAGAAAGTCATAGACAGTAATTGGGTTCACATACATAAAGTCATAGACAGTAATTGGGTTCCACAATACATAAAGTCATAGACAGTAATTGGGTTCCACATACAGAAAGTCATAGACAGTAATTGGGTTCCGATACAGAAGTCATAGACAGTAATTGGGTCCGTATACATAAAGTCATAGACAGTAATTGGGTTCCGTATACAGAAAGTCATAGACAGTAATTGGGTTCCACTATACAGAAAGTCATAGACAGTAATTGGGTTCCACTATACAGAAAGTCATAGACAGTAATTGGGTTCCACATACAGAAAGTCATAGACAGTAATTGGGTTCCACATACAGAAAGTCATAGACAGTAATTGGGTTCCACATACAGAAAGTCATAGACAGTAATTGGGTCCACATACAGAAAGTCATAGACAGTAATTGGGTTCCGTATACAGAAAGTCATAGACAGTAATTGGTTCCGTATACAGAAAGTCATAGACAGTAATTGGGTTCCGTATACAGAAAGTCATAGACAGTAATTGGGTTCCACATACAGAAAGTCATAGACAGTAATTGGGTTCCACATACAGAAAGTCATAGACAGTAATTGGGTTCCACATACAGAAAGTCATAGACAGTAATTGGGTTCCGTATACAGAAAAGTCATAGACAGTAATTGGGTTCCACATACAGAAAGTCATAGACAGTAATTGTGTTCCGTATACAGAAAGTCATAGACAGTAATTGGGTTCCGTATACAGAAAGTCATAGACAGTAATTGGGTTCCACATACAGAAAGTCATAGACAGTAATTGGGTTCCACATACAGAAAGTCATAGACAGTAATTGGGTTCCACATACAGAAAGTCATAGACAGTAATTGGGTTCCACATACAGAAAGTCATAGACAGTAATTGGGTTCCACATACAGAAAGTCATAGACAGTAATTGGGTTCCGTATACAGAAAGTCATAGACAGTAATTGGGTTCCGCTTACAGAAAGTCATAGACAGTAATTGGGTTCCGTATACAGAAAGTCATAGACAGTAATTGGGTTCCGTATACAGAAAGTCATAGACAGTAATTGGGTTCCGCTTACAGAAAGTCATAGACAGTAATTGGGTTCCATATACAGAAAGTCATAGACAGTAATTGGGTTCCACATACAGAAAGTCATAGACAGTAATTGGGTTCCACATACAGAAAGTTATAGACAGTAATTGGGTTCCACATACAGAAAGTCATAGACAGTAATTGGGTCCGTAATACAGAAAAGTCATAGAACAGTATTGGGTTCACATACAGAAAGTCATAGACAGTAATTGGGTTCCGCTATACAGAAATCATAGACAGTAATTGGGTTCCGCTATACAGAAAGTCATAGACAGTAATTGGGTTCCACATACAGAAAGTCATAGACAGTAATTGGGTTCCGTATACAGAAAGTCATAGACAGTAATTGGGTTCCGTATACAGAAAAGTCATAGACAGTATGGGTTCCGTATACAGAAAGTCATAGACAGTAATTGGGTTCCGTATACAGAAAGTCATAGACAGTAATTGGTTCCGCTATACAGAAAGTCATAGACAGTAATTGGGTTCCACATACAGAAAGTCATAGACAGTAATTGGGTTCCACATACAGAAAGTCATAGACAGTAATTGGGTTCCACATACAGAAAGTCATAGACAGTAATTGGGTTCCACATACAGAAATTCATAGACAGTAATTGGGTTTTCCCTATACAGAAAATCATAGACAGTAATTGGGTTCCACATACAGAAAGTCATAGACAGTAATTGGGTTCCACATACAGAAAATCATAGAAAGTAATTGGGTTCCGTATACAGAAAGTCATAGACAGTAATTGGGTTCCGTATACAGAAAGTCATAGACAGTAATTGGGTTCCACATACAGAAAGTCATAGACAGTAATTGGGTTCCGTATACAGAAAGTCATAGACAGTAATTGGGTTCCGTATACAGAAAGTCATAGACAGTAATTGGGTTCCGTATACAGAAAGTCATAGACAGTAATTGGTTCCACATACAGAAAGTCATAGACAGTAATTGGTTCCATATACAGAAAGTCATAGACAGTAATTGGGTTCCACATACAGAAAGTCATAGACAGTAATTGGGTTCCGTATACAGAAAGTCATAGACAGTAATTGGGTTCCACATACAGAAAGTCATAGACAGTAATTGGGTTCCACATACAGAAAGTCATAGACAGTAATTGGGTTCCGTATACAGAAAGTCATAGACAGTAATTGGGTTCCGTATACAGAAAGTCATAGACAGTAATTGGGTTCCACATACAGAAAGTCATAGACAGTAATTGGGTTCCGTATACAGAAAGTCATAGACAGTAATTGGGTTCCACATACAGAAAGTCATAGACAGTAATTGGGTTCCACATACAGAAAGTCAGAGACAGTAATTGGGTTCCACATACAGAAAGTCATAGACAGTAATTGGGTTCCGTATACAGAAAGTCATAGACAGTAATTGGGTTCCGTATACAGAAAGTCATAGACAGTAATTGGGTTCCGTATACAGAAAGTCATAGACAGTAATTGGGTTCCGTATACAGAAAGTCATAGACAGTAATTGGGTTCCGCTTACAGAAAGTCATAGACAGTAATTGGGTTCCATATACAGAAAGTCATAGACAGTAATTGGGTTCCACATACAGAAAGTCATAGACAGTAAATGGGTTCCGTATACAGAAAGTCATAGACAGTAATTGGGTTCCCATACAGAAAGTCATAGACAGTAATTGGGTTCCCATACAGAAAGTCATAGACAGTAATTGGGTTCCACATACAGAAAGTCATAGACAGTAATTGGGTTCCACATACAGAAAGTCATAGACAGTAATTGGGTTCACATAACAGAAAGTCATAGACAGTAATTGGGTTCCACATACAGAAAGTCATAGACAGTTAAATGGGTTCCGCTTACAAGAAAGTCATAGACAGTAATTGGGTTCCACATACAGAAAGTCATAGACAGTAATTGGGTTCCTACAGAAAGTACAAGAAGAAGTCATAAGACATAGAATTGGGTTCCTATACAGAAAGTCATAGACAGTAATTGGGTTCCGCTACAGAAAGTCATAGACAGTAATTGGGTTCCGTATACAGAAAGTCATAGACAATAATTGGGTTCCACATAAGAAAGTCATAGACAGTAATTGGGTTCCACATACAGAAAGTCATAGACAGTAATTGGGTTCCATACAGAAAGTCATAGACAGTAATTGGGTTCCACATACAGAAAGTCATAGACAGTAATTGGGTTCCGCTTACAGAAAGTCATAGACAGATAATTGGGTTCCACATACAGAAAGTCATAGACAGTAATTGGGTTCCACATACAGAGAGTCATAGACAGTAATTGGGTTCCGTATACAGAAAGTCATAGACAGTAATTGGGTTCCGTATACAGAAAGTCATAGACAGTAATTGGGTTCCACATACAGAAAGTCATAGACAGTAATTGGGTTCCACATACAGAAAGTCATAGACAGTAATTGGGTTCCACATACAGAAACTCATAGACAGTAATTGGGTTCCACATACAGGAAGTCATAGACAGTAATTGGGTTCCACATACAGAAAGTCATAGACAGTAATTGGGTTCCACATACAGAAAGTCATAGACAATAATTGGGTTCCATATACAGAAAGTCATAGACAGTAATTGGGTTCCACATACAGAAAGTCATAGACAGTAATTGGGTTCCGCGTACAGAAAGTCATAGACAGTAATTGGGTTCCACATACAGAAAGTCATAGACAGTAATTGGGTTCCACATACAGAAATTTATAGACAGTAATTGGGTTCCGTATACAGAAAGTCATAGACAGTAATTGGGTTCCGTATACAGAAAGTCATAGACAGTAATTGGGTTCCGTATACAGAAAGTCATAGACAGTAATTGGGTTCCGTATACAGAAAGTCATAGACAGTAATTGGGTTCCACATACAGAAAGTCATAGACAGTAATTGGGTTCCACATACAGAAAGTCATAGACAGTAATTGGGTTCCACATACAGAAAGTCATAGACAGTAATTGGGTTCCACATACAGAAAGTCATAGACAGTAATTGGGTTCCACATACAGAAAGTCATAGACAGTAATTGGGTTCCGTATACAGAAAGTCATAGACAGTAATTGAGTTCCACATACAGAAAGTCATAGACAGTAATTGGGTTCCGTATACAGAAAGTCATAGACAGTAATTGGGTTCCGTATACAGAAAGTCATAGACAGTAATTGGGTTCCACATACAGAAAGTCATAGACAGTAATTGGGTTCCACATACAGAAAGTCATAGACAGTAATTGGGTTCCACATACAGAAAGTCATAGACAGTAATTGGGTTCCACATACAGAAAGTCATAGACAGTAATTGGGTTCCACATACAGAAAGTCATAGACAGTAATTGGGTTCCGTATACAGAAAGTCATAGACAGTAATTGGGTTCCGCTTACAGAAAGTCATAGACAGTAATTGGGTTCCGTATACAGAAAGTCATAGACAGTAATTGGGTTCCGTATACAGAAAGTCATAGACAGTAATTGGGTTCCGCTTACAGAAAGTCATAGACAGTAATTGGGTTCCATAACAGAAAGGACAGTAATTGGGTTCCACATACAGAAAGTCATAGACAGTAATTGGGTTCCACATACAGAAAGTCATAGACAGTAATTGGGTTCCACATACAGAAAGTCATAGACAGTAATTGGGTTCCACATACAGAAATTCATAGACAGTAATTGGGTTCCGCTTACAGAAAGTCATAGACAGTAATTGGGTTCCACATACAGAAAGTCATAGACAGTAATTGGGTTCCACATACAGAAAGTCATAGACAGTAATTGGGTTCCGTATACAGAAAGTCATAGACAGTAATTGGGTTCCGCTTACAGAAAGTCATAGACAGTAATTGGGTTCCGTATACAGAAAGTCATAGACAATAATTGGGTTCCACATAAGAAAGTCATAGACAGTAATTGGGTTCCACATACAGAAAGTCATAGACAGTAATTGGGTTCCACATACAGAAAGTCATAGACAGTAATTGGGTTCCACATACAGAAAGTCATAGACAGTAATTGGGTTCCCTTACAGAAAGTCATAGACAGTAATTGGTTCCACATACAGAAAGTCATAGACAGTAATTGGGTTCCACATACAGAAAGTCATAGACAGTAATTGGGTTCCGATACAGAAAGTCATAGACAGTAATTGGGTTCCGTATACAGAAAGTCATAGACAGTAATTGGGTTCCACATACAGAAAGTCATAGACAGTAATTGGGTTCCACATACAGAAAGTCATAGACAGTAATTGGTTCCACATACAGAAAGTCATAGACAGTAATTGGGTTCCACATACAGAAGTCATAGACAGTAATTGGGTTCCACATACAGAAAGTCATAGACAGTAATTGGGTTCCACATACAGAAAGTCATAGACAGTAATTGGGTTCCACATACAAAAGTCATAGACAGTAATTGGGTTCCACATACAGAAAGTCATAGACAGTAATTGGGTTCCGCTTACAGAAAGTCATAGACAGTAATTGGGTTCCACATACAGAAAGTCATAGACAGTAATTGGGTTCCACATACAGAAAGTCATAGACAGTAATTGGGTTCCGTATACAGAAAGTCATAGACAGTAATTGGGTTCCACATACAGAAAGTCATAGACAGTAATTGGGTTCCACATACAGAAAGTCATAGACAGTAATTGGGTTCCACATACAGAAAGTCATAGACAGTAATTGGGTTCCACATACAGAAAGTCATAGACAGTAATTGGGTTCCACATACAGAAAGTCATAGACAGTAATTGGGTTCCGCTTACAGAAAGTCATAGACAGTAATTGGGTTCCACATACAGAAAGTCATAGACAGTAATTGGGTTCCACATACAGAAAGTCATAGACAGTAATTGGGTTCCGTATACAGAAAGTCATAGACAGTAATTGGGTTCCGCTTACAGAAAGTCATAGACAGTAATTGGGTTCCGTATACAGAAAGTCATAGACAATAATTGGGTTCCACATACAGAAGTCATAGACAGTAATTGGGTTCCACATACAGAAAGTCATAGACAGTAATTGGGTTCCACATACAGAAAGTCATAGACAGTAATTGGGTTCCCACATACAGAAAGTCATAGACAGTAATTGGGTTCGCTTACAGAAAGTCATAGACAGTAATTGGGTTCCACATACAGAAAGTCATAGACAGTAATTGGGTTCCACATACAGAAAGTCATAGACAGTAATTGTTTTCCGTATACAGAAAGTCATAGACAGTAATTGGGTTCCGTATACAGAAAGTCATAGACAGTAATTGGGTTCCACATACAGAAAGTCATAGACAGTAATTGGGTTTCACATACAGAAAGTCATAGACAGTAATTGGGTTCCACATACAGAAAGTCATAGACAGTAATTGGGTTCCACATACAGAAAGTCATAGACAGTAATTGGGTTCCACATACAGAAAGTCATAGACAGTAATTGGGTTCCACATACAGAAAGTCATAGACAGTAATTGGGTTCCGTATACAGAAAGTCATAGACAGTAATTGGGTTCCACATACAGAAAGTCATAGACAGTAATTGGTTTCCGCTTACAGAAAGTCATAGACAGTAATTGGGTTCCACATACAGAAAGTCATAGACAGTAATTGGGTTCCACATACAGAAATTTATAGACAGTAATTGGGTTCCGTATACAGAAAGTCATAGACAGTAATTGGGTTCCGCTTACAGAAAGTCATAGACAGTAATTGGGTTCCGTATACAGAAAGTCATAGACAGTAATTGGGTTCCACATACAGAAAGTCATAGACAGTAATTGGGTTCCACATACAGAAAGTCATAGACAGTAATTGGGTTCACATACAGAAAGTCATAGACAGTAATTGGGTTCCACATACAGAAAGTCATAGACAGTAATTGGGTTCCGCTTACAGAAAGTCATAGACAGTAATTGGGTTCCACATACAGAAAGTCATAGACAGTAATTGGGTTCCACATACAGAAAGTCATAGACAGTAATTGGGTTCCGTATACAGAAAGTCATAGACAGTAATTGGGTTCCGCATGCAGAAAGTGTATCAGGCAGGTGGGCGGACGACTAAGATATCTTTTAGTAGATGGATAGATAGATTGACAGGTACGTAGGCGGCGATGGAAGGATATATGGTCGAGACAGGAACACGAAGCTGATCCATGACTCTGGTGATCGAGTGAGATGGCAAAACATGACCGCCCACGCTTATCGGCATGGCACAAGATATATATATATATATATATATATATATATATATATATATATATATATATATATATATATATATGTGTGTGGTGTGTGTGTGTGTGTGTGTGTGTGTGTGTGTGTGTGAGAGAGAGAGAGAGAGAGAGAGAGAGAGAGCGAGAGAGATAAAGACAGAGAGAGTGGTAAGAAAGATAAGATAAGACAGATAAGATAATATAGATCAGCTAACATAGAGAAGACAAGATAGATATGAAAAGATAGATATGAAAAGACAGATAAGACACACATAAGCCATGAGACATGACATAACCAGCGGACTTCACTGTCTACTTCGCTAGATGACAATCGAGAAACTCTTCGACTTAATGAAAACTTTACGGGACATAAAAGAGTTCCGAAAGCATTTTTCGGGCAGTGAAAATTAAAAAAAACCGGATCTGTCTTCGAAAACCGGGACGTGTGGCAACCTTAATCGCAAGAACCACATCTCCGTTTTCTAGAATAGAGATTATCAAAGTATATCGTCTGTGTGCAGAGATTCATGTCAATTTCAGTGTTCCGTTTGTGCTCACTCGATTTTCTAGATTTCACGAAAACTCGCCCTTCTTTCGGAATAATGAAAAATCTATAGCCTGGATGTATGCTGAATGACGTCACTGCCGGTTGCTCGTGTAGGCGTTGGGTGAAATCCTCTAAATATCGATTAGTTTTGTTCTGGTTTTATGTCTGTTGTCTGTCTCTCTTTCTGTCTGTCTCTCTGTCTGTATGTTGTCTTTCTTTCATTCTATCCATCTTTCTTTCTATCTATCTTTTGTGTGTCTCTCTTTCTATCTGTCTGTCTGTTGTCTGTCTCTCTTTCTGTCTGTCTCTCTGTCTGTATGTTGTCTTTCTTTCATTCTATCCATCTTTCTTTCTATCTATCTTTTGTGTGTCTCTCTTTCTATCTGTCTGTCTGTTGTCTGTCTCTCTTTCTGTCTGTCCCTCTGTCTGTATGTTGTCTTTCTTTCATTCTATCCATCTTTCTTTCTATCTATCTTTGTGTGTCTCTCTTTCTATCTGTCTGTCTGTTGTCTGTCTCTCTTTCTGTCTGTCTCTCTGTCTGTATGTTGTCTTCTTTCATTCTATCCATCTTTCTTTCTATCTATCTTTTGTGTGTCTCTCTTTCTATCTGTCTGTCTGTTGTCTGTCTCTCTTTCTGTCTGTCTCTCTGTCTGTATGTTGTCTTTCTTCATTCTATCCATCGTTCTTTCTATCTATCTTTTGTGTGTCTCTCTTTCTATCTGTCTGTCTGTTGTATGTCTCTCTTCTGTCTGTCTCTCTGTCTGTATGTTGTCTTTCTTTCATTCTATCCATCGTTCTTTCTATCTATCTTTTGTGTGTCTCTCTTTCTATCTGTCTGTCTGTTGTATGTCTCTCTTTCTGTCTGTCTCTCTGTCTGTATGTTGTCTTTCTTTCATTCTATCCATCGTTCTTTCTATCTATCTTTTGTGTGTGTCTCTTTCTATCTGTCTGTCTGTTGTATGTCTCTCTTTCTATCCATCTATCTATTCTATAGGTGACGGCAGGAATGAAGATGTGGGAGAACAGGGGTCCATGTCTGTTTGTGTGTCTCTCTTTCCTTCTGTCTGTCCTGTCTGTCTGTATTTATTTTAGCCTCTCTCTCTCTCTCCCTCTCTCTCTCTCTTGTCTGTCTGCCTCTATTTCTATTGTCTGTCTGTTTCTCGATCTGTCAGTCTGGCATATGAACTTAGAGAGTCGGATGTCTGTCTGTCTGTCTGTCTGTCTGTCTGTACTTCTGTTTCTCAGTCTGGGATAAGAACTTAAATAGACATGCATGTCACTCTATCTGTCTGTCTCTATGTTTGTCTGTCTCTCTGTCTGCCTGTCTGTCTATCTACCTGTCTCTCTATCTGTATGTGTCTCCATTTATCTGTGAGGGAGTCTGTCTGGAATATAGATTTACAGAGATAATTGTCTACATATCTATTTGTCTATCTGTCTGCTTCCTATTTGTGACTTGTATCTCTGTATATCATCCCACTGTGTGTGTGTGTGTGTGTGTGTGTGTGTGTGTGTGTGTGTGTGTGTGTGTGTGTGTCTGATTCACTGAACGGATGTCAATCTGTCTGTTTATACAGTTCTAAATGCATGGTTTTAGTGTAAATTAGTATAAATGCGTGCAGTCTGGATAAGTAGAATTTATGATAAGCAGAACAAATTTCTTCGGCCCCTATGACTTCTATTTATTCAGAGTCCACTGTATTATGTCTGTAGCTGAATGTGTTGTTAACTTTAGCAGACAGCTGATTGTCTGGCGTACTGTGGAGGTACAATTATGTTCAGTAAATAGAGAAATCGGGGAGGCGGAGAGAGGGAATGGAAGAGAAAGGCAGAGAGACAAAAAAATGAAAAGAGAAATAGAGAAAGGAAGAGAGAAAGTGAGATGGAAAGACACAGGGGAGAAGAAGTGAGAAAGAGAGAGGAGGGGGGGGGGGGGATAGAAACAGGGTAAGAAATGAAAAGTAAGATTAAAAGAGAGAGAGGGGATGAGACAAATAAATAAAGAGCTAAGAGAGAAAGAGACAGGAGAGAGAGAGAGAGAGAAGAGAGAGAGAGAGAGAGAGAGAGAGGAGGGGGGGGGGGGGGGGGGGAGAAGGCGAGAAGGAAAGATTAAGAGAAAGAAAAAGAGATAGGAAGAAAGACAGAGGAAGAGACAAAAAGAGAAGAAAGAGAGTGAGAGGGCGAAAGAATGAATAAGAGTGTAATGAGAGAGAGAGAGAGAGAGAGTGAGAGAGAGAGAGAATGAGAGAGTGAGTAAGAGAGATAGTGAGACAGAAAAAGAAGAATGAGAGTGTAAGTGAGATAGAGAAAGAATGAAAGAGGGAGTGAGCGAGAGTGAGAGATAAAAAGAATGAGAATGAAGGAGAGAGTGAGAGACAGAAAGAATGAGAGAGAGAGAGAGAGAGAGAGAGAGAGACGAGGTAGAGAGAGAGAGAGAGAGAGAGAGAGAGGGAAGATGGGCGAAGAGTGGATGTGAGAGTAGTTTAACATTTAAGATCATGTAAATATTTGATAACAGTGATTGTATTGTTGGACAACAGGTTTCTTGTGTTTCAGAGTGTCATATATGTATGTGTGTGTGTGTGTCCTTTTATGTGTATATATATATGTGTGTGTGTGTGTGTGTGTATCTGTCTGTGTGTGTCTATGTGTGTCTCTGTGTGTCTGTATATCTATATATCTGTATGCCTTTATATGTCTCGGTATACATGTGTGTTTTGTGTGTCTACGTCTGTATGGGTGTATGTGTGTCTACTTGTCTGTATGAGTGTATGTGTTTTGAAGTGTTATATCGTGCTTCTCTCTTCTCTCTCTCTCTCTCTCTCTCTCTCTCTCTCTCTCTTCTCTCTC
>JACEFZ010000951.1:0-12500 GCA_014155875.1 Cepaea nemoralis
CAGAAATATAGCAACAGCTCATCTGACGCCAGAACAAATGAAATCCTCTGGGGAGATATATTGTTCCGTTTCACTTCCCCGGCTATGCCAAGAACAAGACGCGCAGCCAAATCGGCTAACGGTCACCCCCTACCAACATGGCAAGACTGCTGTTTTGCCATATCCTCTCCGTCGTTACAACAATAGAGATTTATAAGTACCAACTTTATTACAGCCTACGGTTACCTTTCTCCACCACCAGTAGGAGACCTTTTAATTGTCTCAGTAGTCTGTTGCACTTCTGTCGTTATCTTTAATTAACTTTGACAAGTTGCAACTTGCAAACGGTACTTGTTTGCCCGGCCATCAATTGACCAGTAGCCGCACCAGTGCACATTTGACGCAAGGCGCGCCTTCGGGACTACCCGAAAGGAAAGACAAATATATACTCGCTCCATGTAAAGATTGTGGTATGAAGATAACCCAAAGAACCATCTTTCATGGAGAATTGAGCGAATAAAGAACTGAGAGCTTCCGAAAGCCGGTTCCCCTTGTTACCAAGAATAACAGAATACATAAGGACATGGCCCACTGGCGTTTCGCTACAATAAGAAGAAGATGATTAATCAAGCCATTTTGATAGTGATAAGAAGTTGATGATTAATCTTGGCATTTTAATAGCGATAAATCAGGATTTTTATACTGTTGGATTAACCCTTACTAGTTGTACAATTGACGATTGCTCTTACCCTTTGTCGTGTAATGTCTCCAGATCTTTTTTCCCTGTACAGTGAAAGTATTTTCAGAAATGTTGACGATATGAAAGGAATCATCATTGAGGTACATAACATCAATAAAATTAGATATGTGGATGATACAGTATTGAATGCAGACAATGAGCAGGATCTGCAACATTTAGTAGATACAGTTGTTGTACAATTAAATTGCAAGAAGACACAGATTATGGTCGTCACTAAGAAGAAGGAAATACCAAATTGTAAATACAAGAAAGTGGGAATATTCATAAACAAGTGAAACGATACAATTATCTCGGAACAGTCATAACATCTGATGGGAGATGACTTGAAGAGATTAGAACAGGAATCGCCATGACGAAAGTAGCCTTTAGCAAGATGAAAAACATACTGACCAATAAAAAGATGTCATTTACAACGAGAAAAATGGTGTTGATGTGCTACATAGAACCCGTGCATTTGTATGGATGTGAAGCGTGACCAATGAGCAGACAAGCTGAAAAACATCTGATGGCTGTGGAAATGTGGTTTTGTGAGGAAAATGCAAAGAATACCATGGACAGACAGAAAAACCAATGACCAATTCCTACAAGAAACAAATTTAAACCGTAAACTGATTAGAGAAATTAGACGTAGGCAGTCACAATTTTTGGTCACGTTGTGAGAAGAAATAAATTGGAGAACTTGGTGACAACTGGCAAGATCAAGGGGGAGAGACCAAGGGGAGGGCAGAGAAGTAAATATCTGGATGGCTTGGCCATGTTGTATTTTCGAGACAAGAACATAGAGCTGATCCACGACTCTGGTGATCGAGTGAGATGGCAAAACATGACCGCCTACGCTTACCGGCATGGCACATAATGATGATGTTACATGAGTATTTTAGTTTTCCACCCATGATTGTCTAAATAAAACATTTAAACATAAATAAAACAGGTAGATGGAGGTAGCGGGTCCCTCTTATAATGTAATTATTAATAACTGATTTGTCATGAAGCAGTTTCCAGCATGGGTCTGTGATGTGGTGGCGCCGTCACATTTTGTAGTTCTGAGAGAAAGGAAGAATAGGTAGCCAGTATTTTCCCTCACTTTGACAAGCGACGAGCCCAGGCGTCGAACCCATATCCGACCGTGCTCATGACGTGGCCTACGCAGTTCACTATCAGCCTCGCTAGCGCGCCCGCCCTCTTTCATAATGTAGACGGGGCAGACGTGTGTTGAAGGAGAGCGTCAGTACATTACGTTGTGACCTGAGTTCAGTGCCGGTCTATAACTTCATGTCTCTACGTGATTACTAACGCCTTTTCACAGTAAAACCGGGATTAGCACATGTGTTGTGTGTGCTTCTGCTGCCGGTCTATAACTTCACGCCTCTACGTGATTACTAACGCCTTTTCACAGTAAAACCGGGATTAGCACATGTGTTGTGTGTGCTTCTGCTGCCGGTCTATAACTTCATGCCTCTACGTGATTACTAACGCCTTTTCACAGTAAAACCGGGATTAGCACATGTGTTGTGTGTGCTTCTGCTGCCGGTCTATAACTTCATGCCTCTACGTGATTACTAACGCCTTTTCACAGTAAAACCGGGATTAGCACATGTGTTGTGTGTGCTTCTGCTGCCGGTCTATAACTTCATGCCTCTACGTGATTACTAACGCCTTTTCACAGTAAAACCGGGATTAGCACATGTGTTGTGTGTGCTTCTGCTGCCGGTCTATAACTTCATGCCTCTACGTGATTACTAACGCCTTTTCACAGTAAAACCGGGATTAGCACATGTGTTGTGTGTGCTTCTGCTGCCGGTCTGTAACTTCACGTCTCTACGTGATTACTAACGCCTTTTCACAGTAAAACCGGGATTAGCACATGTGTTGTGTGTGCTTCTGCTGCCGGTCTGTAACTTCACGTCTCTACGTGATTACTAACGCCTTTTCACAGTAAAACCGGGATTAGCACATGTGTTGTGTGTGCTTCTGCTGCCGGTCTGTAACTTCATGCCTCTACGTGATTACTAACGCCTTTTCACAGTAAAACCCGGGATTAGCACATGTGTTGTGTGTGCTTCTGCTGCGTCTGGCTATTGTTCTGTATGATTCCAACATCTTGCAGCTGAGGGCGTGTTTGTTTACATTGAAATGTTGTTAATATCGCGGTGGGAACGACGCCTTAGTCAGATATAGTCTGTAAGACTAGCTTGATCCTGGCTTGATCCAGGGTATCTAGTCGTACACAAGCCGCCTTTGTACACATAACCGGCTACAATGAAGCCATTATTCCAGTTCATGTTACATACATAATGAAGTAATCTTGCCAGCTCAGTCTAACATGTCGTTTCTCATATTTACACTCTGACGGCTACGTGCAAAGAGACCAATAGGCTGGTAGTTTTAATTATGATACATGTGTGATAGATGTAGGTTGGGTTGACAGACGTCCGGCAAAGAGAAGACATGTCCTCCGTTTTAGCCTAATGTCCTCCTTTTTAGCCTAATGTCCTCCGTCCGGCAAGCAAAGCTAAAAACCTTTAAAATGTCCGGCTTTTCTTATATTTTATGTTATATTGTTTTATGTATTGTTGTTACAACATACAATCTAAATACATGCTACCGCGTGTTTACATTCTTTATTAAAACCCATTGCTTAATAATATTTATTTAATATTCCTATTTAAATCAAATGTGAAACACCAATTATTTGTATAATTTGTTCTCCTTGTGTTTTCTTTCCTTGATTAATGCTCAATGGACAAAGGAAAGGATTAGACTCTTACTCGACTCTGTGAAAGGCATCATTCTCACAAAGTTCAATTTGAAGAATCTTACATGTGAATAGTTTTATGCATAAGTGATTTCTAACGAGGATCTTCTGCGAAAAGTTGGCTCCTTCGAGAAATATGTTGCGTTATTAATAAAGATTATAAGGTAATAATTTACCACCGGCTATTTAAATAATGTTGTTTAGCATTTTGAAAATGGCCTCCATGCATGATTGTTTCTGGGACGCAGAGGTGTTTCCAAGGCACCAGGGCCGGGTTATATACTGGCCAAGATCTATTGACGCGTCCTCGTCGAGCGTCCTGGGCAACATGTCCCTTCGGGGTCCTGGCTAAAGTCAGTAGGATCGCCGATTCCTCCGAAGTCGGAGAGTGTCTGCCTGTACGGCGAGGAACCACCAGTCTGCACACCAATAAGCCAGACATGGGACAACGGATACTCACGCAAACATCAGGTCCTGTATGACATCACATTGATGTTGGACAATAGGATGCCTTCATCCGACATACAGGACTTCGCGTTGGAGCTCAAGCCAACGAACACAAGCAAGCATGATTGTTTCTTGGTCGATTCACTAACAGTAAGATACACTTATCGGCAGCTATTGTAATAAAATTGTACTGATTGTGGGTTTAATCTGGAGCGATTCAAATGAAACATTCAAAATGTCCTCCGTAGTCTTCCTTTTTGTCTTATTATGTCCTCCTTTTGATGCCCACATATCTGGCCTAGATAGAGGTCTACATGACTGAGTGATTTTACGCGCTTATATTTTCACTTCTCACGTAGTTGCTTGGTTCGAAACGTCAGTCAGAGGGACTTAATTAAATATTGATTTCTCGGTTAGAAAGCAGTGGCAAACTACATACCGTAAAATTGCTTAGTAAATCACTTACAGGCAGCAGAAGCTGGGGTTGATTGAAACGATTTACAAAAACATTCAACTTTTTTTTTATATGGTTGATGCAGCACTTTAGTGTAGGGGTTAGGACGTTACGCTAACAAAGCCGTGAGCCTGATCGTAGAAGGGTACAGTGTCAGCTCTCGACACTCTCTAGCGGAGGAAAAAAAGACTGGACATCTTTTCCCCCCTCACTCAGACCTAACTAATGTGATGACCCTAACACTGGACATTCCCACAGCCGGTTCCTTCTACCCACAGCCGGTTCCTTCTACCCACAGCCGGTTCGTCTACCGACAGCTGGTTCCTTCTACCCACAGCCCGTTCCCTCTACCCACAGCTGGTTCCTTCTACCCACAGCCCGTTCCTTCTACCCACAGCCCGTTCCTTCTACCCACAGCTGGTTCCTTCTACCCACAACTGGTTCCTTTCGCGGGGCTTTTGATACGGGAACCGGTAGCCAAGTGTTTAGTGAGGTTTCCAGCATCTCTCATCCAAACAGACGAAAACTGGAAAGTGGAAGAGGCTAGTTTTGTATGCAAGCAGTTACAAATGAGAGCGTAGACTTTTAGGCTAGACAATCTTCGTCAGCAAACACTATTTTCCGAAAAAGGAAAAGTTACGTAATATCTCTAACCGATTAAGGAAACACATAGCCCACATAAACCAGGGCGATATTAGAGCAAGCGGCCTTCACCCCTTCAGAATCACAGGGGGGTGGTGGTATGTGAGTTGGAATGTGGCCAAATATTCCATCACAATGCCTGGGCAGAGCTTCAGAGAAACATGTGGTGCCCAAACGACATGTTCCCTCTCTCGGCCTTGCCCTGTGTTTTCCAGAGGAATGGGTAACCAATACGTCTCGCACAGGGTAAGCTGCAGACGCTGGCGGCACAGCGTCAAACCTCCGAGACCTCGCCTCCACGAGCAGGTGGCGAGTGATGGCCAGACCCTGGAACCCAAGGGACCCGATTTAGAGGCGTTTAGCCAAGTCCCAGAGGTGAGGGCCTCGTACGCTCCTGTACAGGACACGCACATCTGTCAACCACAAGTGTCCGGGCCTTGTAAAGCGTGTACTACCGTCAGACTCCCCGTCTGACTTGTGGGGATCCCGAGACCACCGGGAATAGGCCCGCCGGAGATATCACAGGAGATTTTTCTCGTCTGTTGCGAGCAAATCTCCCGTCCTTCCACTGTGCGGATCTCGCGATCAGCGAGATTTGGCCCGCCGGAGATATTGCTCGTCTATTGCGGGCAAATCTCTACCGACCACTGAATGAAACGATAAAAGTATCAGTCAGTTATCAGTTATCAGTTATCAGTTGGGGTATCTTCGTTGCACTCCGGACATGTCCATAGGTGCTCAGATCCTCCCCCTAGCATATGCATCAGCGTCCGGTGGCTAATAGTGCCAGTTCTGTGTTGGTTGACGACGCACTTTGTTTTCCCGATGTACCTCTCGCGTCTGGCTGTGCCGATTCTTACTCCCATGTCTTTCATCCTGGACAGCGATGTGGAATCACTGACGTCAAAATCCTCTGTTCTCGCCAAATCTTTAAGGACGTTAATAACATCGGCACGATCCATGGGCTGGCCATCTACAGGGGGTGCAGAGCCAGCCAGGTTGTCAGCTCGTTCATTTCCCTCGACTCCCGCATGTCCCGGGACGAAGATGAAGGTGACTTTACGGACAACAGACTTCCGCAGCGATTCAGTCCACTGTCTACGTACAGATCCAGCTTCGACCTTCTGAATCATGCTCATTGAATCACTTAGTACACACACGTTGGTATAATGCTGTGATTCCAGCCATATGAAAGCCTGTGTAACTGCCATCACCTCCATCGTCATACTGCTCGTGGTCATAGAGTGGGCACCACTGGATTCTTGAACGGTTCGGCCCGCTGAACGGGCTGTAAATGCCCACGCACTTCTCTGCTGCTTTACAACAGATCCATCTGTATAGATGAGCACTTCGGGGCTATCTGAGTGTTCATAGATGAGCTCGTTAACCTCTGCATTGACAGCGGCAGGGTTCTGCTCTCTGAACCGTCTGTCGAGTGTGATAATGCAGGAGAAAGTGCACTTAAAGGCTGGAGGCACCGGCACCCATTCCTTGCCGGGGTTGATACTGGTAAGACTGCAGACCTGTCTGACGACATATTCCGCCCGACCCATCCATGATTTGCCCCTCTTTAGCCTGTCACCCTTTTCTCTGAATATAGCGTCATGCAGAGGGTGCTGCTCATCTGCACTTATTTTTAAGTATGCACGAGCTCTCCGATAAAAGTAGTGACTGAATAAGTAAAGAAACGATAAAAGTAACGTGTAACGTCCTGCAAACGGCATGCAATATAAAAATAAGTATTGTAATCGTGATTAAAATGTAACTGAAGCTTAGTTATGGAATATAAAAATTGATTAGAAAGGCAATAGAATACACGTGCCAATTATGGTATTGTGCTGTACAGTTACCACACTAGAACTTTACTTGTCCTTTACTGCAGCCCCGATTAGATAGGCGATAAATACATAGCGTGTTGCAAAATAATTATCGATAGCTTAGATGAATGTAACCCTATTTCCCCCACCGTTACCTGATTAAAAAGTACGCACGCATGCACACTCACTCGCTCACACTCACACACACGCGCGCATATTTCGATTATTCATCTTGGATGCCCAAAGAGCGTGCAGCATTCTTCTGTAAAATCTCCCGTATGTCTGATACCTGACGGGATCTATTTTGCTTCTTTACTAATTGTCCAGAATTTACAGTCATATGTTTAAACTGGTTCTAGGTAATATGCAAGCATGACTTTCCTAACCTTCAGTAGTGGCGAGATAGGGGTTTTCCCTATCACAGGAGAAGTAAGGTACACCTTTCCCTCCGCTAGCCTACGGGACACCCTCGGGCAAAGTGTTGCACCCTTTTATCCCCCCAATCAGTGTCACGTGAAGCCATGGGTGCAGATGGTGGATAAAGTTGAAGAGCAGCCGACAGATAGTGTAAGTTATGGTCTCCAATTTCTCGTCGGTAGGCAGAAGATCTCTTTTTGGAGACAGTGGCTACGGTCACCGGCCAGCATGGTCACTGCTACGAAAGAAAGCGATGACAAACTACCTTCTTTACAGATACCAAGACAATCATGTTTCGTCATTTAATATATTAGAGAAACGACATAAATGGGTGCTCCATAGAAGTAGCATCGCCTGATAAAGGTAGTGATGTGCACCAGGTGACCCTAGATATGATTATAATTAAATTGTAAAAAGACACATATTATGTTTGTCAGTAGGAAGGAAGAAATACCACAATGTAATATACATCTGATTGGGGGGGGGGGGTGCCTTGTAAGAGATTAGAACAAGAATCTTAATGGCAAAGGTAGCCATTTGCAAGATGGAAAACATACTGACCAATAAAAAGATGTAAATTGCAATGAGAAAAGTACATTGAAGTGCTACATAGAACCTCCACATTTTTATGGATGTGAAACGTGGACAATGAGCAGCCAAGCTGAAAAATATCTAATGGCAATGGAGATGTGGTTTTTGAGAAACATGCAAAGAACACCATGGACAAATAGAAAAACTAATGAGTAAGTCCTACAAGAAGCACATGAAACCCGTAAGCTGTAGAGAAATTAGATGTAGACAGTCAACGTGCTTTTTGGGCACGTTATGAGAAGAAACAAATTAGAGAATTTGGTGACAATTGGTAAGAGTGAGAGGGCAAAGAACAAGGGGAAGACAGAGAAGTAAATATCTGGATGGCTTGATCACACCACATGGTCGAGACAAGAACACGGAGCTGACCCACGACTCTGATGATCGTGTGACATGGCGAAACATGACCACCCGCGGTTATCTACATGGCACTTGATGGTGATGATGAATCTTCAGTGACAGGGATTTGTGACATGTGATATGTTTCCTTTTATAACACGCAGTTTTGCTTATCCTGTATTGTGCTTTATCTTTATGACAAATCTTCGATCAGATGTTACCTATGTGCATTGATACGTGAATTTCTGTACTTGCACCACATTTATGCCATTGACTCTAATTGTATGTACATTTATGCATAATCCGTGAATTTGATATGACTATTTCTCTCTGTCTCTCTCTCTCTGTCTCTCTCTCTCTGTCTCTCTGTCTCTCTCTCTCTCTCTCTCTGTGTCTCTCTCTCTCTCTCTCTCTCTCTCTCTCTCTCTCTGTGTCTCTCTATCTCTCTTTCTCACTCACTGACACACGTACACAAAAACACACACACACTTATATATACACACACACACACACACACACACACACACACACACACACATACATTCTTCTTCCTCTGTTTTTCTTTCTATAGGTACTTTTACACATATTTCAGTTAGTTCTTTCTCATAATGTTTCTTCACTGCCTCGTCTTTGAGGTATTTTAAAGTTTACTGATTGGCATGGCTTGTATTTGCCTGGTCTTTGCTTTCTTCTTCTGTTGGTTCTTATCGTGGCAATAGTTGCTTTGTGGGTGGTCTGTGGTAATACTTAAGTTGGGCACTGCCCATGCATCTAATATATTTCTTTTTCTGTTATTTCTTGTTAATCATCATCATCATCATCATCATCATCATCATCATCATCATCATCATCATCATCATCATCATCATCATCATCATCATCATCATCATCATCATCATCATCTTCCAATTCTGCCGTCAAGCGTCGTGGGTAGGAATAATTTGCGCTCCAGCGCCCAGTGGGTGGCACTGGATAGTGTCCTTCCGTGTGGTTGTACAATGTCTTTGATGTCGTCAATCCATTTTCTTCTTGGACGTCCTCGTGGTCTCGTCGTAGATGATCTTTGATGTAAGGCCAGTGATGGTAGTTGTTGGTGTTGCATTCTAACGACATGGCCAAACCGCTTGATCTTCTGTCTTTCAATAAATGTGGCACAAGGTGTTGATCCTATTGTCTGTCTGATAACAGCATTTCTTACTCGGTCTCGGATTTGTAAGTTGGCAGCTATCCTTAGGCATCTCATCTTGCAGGTTTTCATTTTGAGAAACTGTGATTTGGATAAAGTCCAAGTTTGAGATTGATAGCATTGGGTTGGTGTGAAAATGCTGTTTATTATCTGTCGTTTTGCGGACATGGGTATATTTGGATGTATCAGTAAGGGTTATAGTTGATATGTAAGTGCACTAGCTTTTTGACATCTGATTTCAATTTCTCTGTCCAATCTGCCATCTTCTGTGATCATACTTCCAAGGTATTTGAATTCTTTAACTTGTTTCAGAGTTGTGCTATTTTTCTGTATACTTAGTGGGCTCGGCGATCTGCTAACTTGCATTACTTCGGTTTTGGCTATGTTTATACTCATATTGTATCTGCTGCAGGTTGAACTCAGATTAGTAATATAATTTTGTAGTCAGCCCTCATCGCTGTAACACAGGCACTGATCGTCTGCGATTAGAAGTTCATTTATTTCCTGTGGGTCAGTTGTTTCATCTGGAGTAAAGAGTTCTAAATTTTCTGAATCTGTTCTGTCAAGACTTGCATCTTTGGATATTCTGTCCATGTAGGTATTAAATAGCAAAGGAGAGAGCACACATCCCTGTCTCACTCCTGTATTGACTGTGAACTTATATGATATACAATATTGTGTTCTTACTGCACTTCGGCTCGAGTGATACATGGCTATGATGTTTTCCAGCAGTTGCCCTTGTATCCCATAGTCTTCAAGGATGGTCCACAATCTGTATCTGTCTACTCTGTCAAAAGCCTTTTCCTTATCTACAGACACAATATTCTGCTGATCACTATATTCAATATATTTTTCACATATTTGTCTAAGTGTAAATAGTGCATCAGTGCAACTTTTACCTTTCCAAAAACCGAATTGTACTTTGCTTAACTGTTGTTCAACTATGGGTCTAGCTATTTGTTCCAATAGTTTTGCGTAAATTTTTCCTATATGGCTCAGGAATGATATACCTTTGTATGTTTCGCACTCTCTCATATTGCCTTTCTTTTTCCATATTGGTACTATTATTGCTTGTTGCCAATCATCTGGGACTTTTCTTTCTTCTATTTCTTTATTCCCATGCTATATATATATATATATATATATATATATATATATATATATATATATATATATATATATATATATATATATATATATATATATATATATATATATATATATATATACAATCTACAGGAAAAGACTTTCAAATAAGAAGCAATGCAGAAAGAGAGCTTCGAAAGTGAAAATGTCCTCGAAGGTGATGACTTCTCAAGAGGAGTATCATTCTTGGTAGCGACGGAAAACACATCACCTGTAGCAGAGATGAAAGAGATGGAGTATACACTTGATACCAGTGGAATACCGTCTGCGAGAACTGAAAGTAGCATTTCACATGCAGAGCCAGAAGAGACATATAATCTGTTTACGAATGAAGATCATCCCGCAACACCAGAACATGTAGCGTTACCTTCAAAAGACAAATCTGAAGAAGAGCTCCCTGTACAATCTTACGATGGCACACCAAGACAAGAACTGGAGTCTAGGGATGGCGAAGAATCTGAGCCAGTTCACAGAGAAGAGTTTACTGCCCAGCCAAAAGAAGAATTTGAGGTAAGCTTGATGGATATTATGGACCAAGAAGGAGCACAACAGCAGAGCGATCTTGGCGATGAACAACCTACACTCGCAGAAAAACAACCTACTGCTCAACACGTGACCATAACCGAGCCTGTTACTGACACAAAAATGAAAGCTGTAAATTATTGTACCCGTGAGTCCTTCCGAATCCGCCCCGCTGAGGTTATGTACAAAACTGCTGCACGTGTCATTCAAGACCCAACAATACCCCTTCATCGGCGTCAGTGTATTGCCTATATACCTGGCACATCAGTGCGCGGCGCACAGGGTGGCTCGAATCGTCAAGTAGCCGAAATGATGAGGTCAGTACGTGATGTGTTATCTCATTTTAACCAGTTTATTGATGTCTATCCAAACCTTGCTCAGAACCAGTCACGACAAGATTGTAATCTGAGAGTGGGATTATTGTGGTAGCATACATTTGGTGTATTCTAAAACATGGCAGTTACCTTGTCTGGGTCATTTACTTCCTTTATGATTGGGACAGGGGTTACTGCGGCAATCTACCATTGGTCCATTACACGGTACCTACATTACCATGTTTTACCTCCATGGCTTAGTTGGGAACCATAGAGGTAGTCTCCCACTGGTTCTTTCTAAGACATGTAAATTACTGTGTACGAAACATTTACTTCCTTCATGACGAGCGGGAACAGATTAGATCATCTACCATTGGTTCATTGCACGGTACTTAAATTATATTGTATTACCTCTATGACTTGGATGGGAACCACTGATAAAGACCACACGTTTTTCTTTCTAAATATGTACATTACCATATCTGGATCATTTACTAACTTCATGACTGAAGCGGGGACTATTGAATTGTTCTACAATTGGCTCATTTGATAATACATAACTTACCACTGTTGACCACAAATTACCTCTATGACTTGTATGGTGACCACTAAAGTAGTCATCCATTGGTTCATCCTTATATAAGTAAATTACTATGTGTGGACACACCGGTCAGTTGGACCTAAGTGTTGACTTCTCGTCCTTTATTTGGGGACATTAATTACAAATACCCCAGAAGTAGGAGTGGGTTCTCTTGATGGCAAGGGACACTTGTAATATCAAAAGATAACCCTCACGTAAAACCAGTCCATTGCATTCACTAGTTGTAGTAACTAGTAGTAGTGGTAGTAACATGTGTTTGGACTATAATCGACTTGATAGTGAGCGAGAAAAAAACAAACTATAAGCTAATTTCCATCATAAGATTGCTGGGTCACCACAGTTAATGGTTACAGATTGTTTGTTTTTCGTCTCCCCATCTTCTTATTCGTCGCCATCATCCTTTTCTTCGGTTGCTGCTATTTCTTGTAATCCACACTGAAGAGTTTGCTACATTATTCTCTTCTCCGTGTCCTGTCTGGTCTTCAGACAGACACCATTGATATGAAATTACTAGAAAGCTTGGAATCCAG
>JACEFZ010000951.1:17500-85132 GCA_014155875.1 Cepaea nemoralis
GTCAATCCATCTACTGTGTCCATCTAGTCATTAACTTCTCGTGGTTACCTGAATTGTACTCACCTCATGACTAGTGAGGTCATGAAAGAGGTCAAGGTCAAAACAACGTTTTTGACAAATACTCGTGACAGGTTCATGATATTCCCATGAAACTGACAGAACACAAAACTATCTGACCATATCATTGCCTATTAAAGATTGACGTTCCTCAAATAAATTAAGTTGAAAATTCAATGCGCAAGAATGGCACATATCAATACAGAACAACGACTCATCTTCATATGACGTTTACAGGCTGGACAGTCATAGAGTGTAGTAGCCAGAGAATTTAATGTGGTTAGAAGCACCAATTGTCGCCTTTAGAGGCGATTTCAAGGAACTGGCTCAGTGGTAGACCGGCCGCGCAGTGGAAGACCCAGAATCACAACAGCTGCCGAAGACCGCTTCATACGGTTGCGTCACATTAGAAATCGATTGCATCTGCGTCCTCCACAGTCCAGTCAATGCCAGCAGCTCGTCCAGTTTCAGATCAAACGGTCAGGAACCGGCTGCACGACGCTGGTCTTTGGGCTAGAAGACCCTACAGAGGTCCTGTTCTTACGGAGCATCATCGCCAGAACCGACTACAGTGGGCGAATCAGCATTGCCAATAAAATGTTGGTACAAGTTTGCAATTGAAATTGCAATAATGTTGCGTTTATTTCTTTTTTTTTTTTTTTTTTTTTTTTTTTTTTGGGAACAGTACATATAGAACGGTGGCAAGGCACCCGTCGTATCGTGTTTATGTTAGGGATCTGATAGCACATTGAAAGCAGTCGTACTATCCACACTGCTATATGCTTGTGAAACCTCGACTGTTTACCAGAGACACGCCGGGAAATTAAACCACTTCCACAGTCTGCCTTATGAAGCCATTGGAGATTTAAATGGCAAGACAAGTTCCCAGACAATGAAGTCTTAGAAACAGCGCTCATGACCAATATCCACTATCTACTAATGAAGAATCAGGTTCGCTGGTCTGGTCACTTGACTCGCATGCCAGATCACACGCTCCCTAAACGAATTGTTTACGGTGAGCTGCGTTGAGGTAAAGGCTTCCAAAACGCAAGAGGAAACGCTTTAAAGACACCCTGAAGATCTCATTAAAAGCTTTCGGAATTCATCACGTCACTAGGGCGACTGCTGACAAAGACCGAAATCTGTGACGTACATTATTATGCAAGGGATTAGTCACGTGTGAAGCAAACAGGACTGCAAAAGCTGTGGGGAAAAAAAAGAAAGCCTGGAAAAAAAAAACCTTTGCAGGAGAACCTCCTCCTGTATCGTCAAGCATTCTTTACCCACGTTACCCAAATAACATTTTGAGCCAAAATAGGCCTTACCAGCCATCTTAGAACTTATGGCTCGAAACTTTCAACCCCACTGGATGAAATGAATGGTCATCATCATTCTTGATGGACAAACACAACAGCACATTAACTTGTACTCTATTCGTAGTGCCAAAGGCGACCAAATTTCTGTGGCACGGAGGCCGTGAACAGTCCAGAACCGGCACTGTTCCCATCCCGGTCGCTTCTTTCAGGAACCATGCTTTTCATTGCTGTTCTTTCCAAACCAATATGACGTTTACTATGGCCAATATGTTTCATTTTTCAAATCGTGTTGCAGCTTATGGACCAGCTTTTGTTTTTTCTTTCCTTCATAGTTCGGATCTAGTAGAATGTCAATGTTTGTCTTCTACCTGGTCTACGATATTCTAAGAACTGGCATTTCATATTTACGTTCAAAAGCACTGATTATATTGTTTAGTGACTGCCAAATGGTCTTTGGCTGACAATTGTATGCCACAGAAAGGATGCATGTATTAAAAATGTTACTTTACTTATATGCCAGTGCGTTATAAATTAGGTAGTAGATTATGTGAGAAACAGTGAAATACAAAAAGAAGAAAACAGATAGTTTTATTGGGGAAAAAAAAAAATAACATGTGTACCTTCGAATTCTATAATTGTAAACTTCTGTTACTTGTTTTTTTTTTTACGTCGTTTATGCGTCTCTCTCTCTCTCTCTCTCTCTCTCTCTCTCTCTCTCTCTCTCTCTCTCTCTCTCTCTCTCTTTGTGTGTGTGTGTGTGAGTCTCTTTCTCTCTCTCTCTTTGTGTGTGAGTGTGTGTGTGAGTCTCTCTCTCCCTCTCTCTCACTCCCTCTCTCTCTTTGTGTGTGTGTGAGTCTCTCTCTCTCTTTCTCTCTCTCTCTCTCTCTCTCTCTCTCTCTCTCTCTCTCTCTCTCTCTCTCTCTCTCTCTCTCTCTAACTCATTTCTTCTTCATTATCACTGTTTTCCCACACAGCCACCTGAACTTATGTTTTGTTTTTCTCATCTCATATACTGCACATGAAAGAAAATATTATCACCTGACAACGAAGTTCAGACTTCATACAGCAGACGTCGACTCATAGACTAACAGGTTAAGTCTAATTCTCACAAGCTGTCCTAATCATTGTATTCGTTGTTTCTCTATAAGTTAAATGAATGACAGCTTAGATTATGCGTGTGTTCAGCACGCACGCACGCACGCACGCACGCATACACACACACACACACACACACTACTGGATGCATGGGGTGGGAACGGTTGCACATTTCAAGTGTGATTCAGTTTGTGCACGAATGAATGGATGTTCTATAGCTGTCAATCAGTTTATCCAGATGTGGTAACTACAACTTTCAATTTGTCTTCTAATCTCTGCTTCCTTCTACTTCTATGAGCATCAATCAATACTTATGAATTTCATTATGATCTGTATTAGTAGCTTCTAGGTATTCCTTATATATAGTTATGCCTGTTACTTTAACCGCATCAAAACTCTGCACTGGCAAACTTTTCTGCACATCTGGTTACTACAGCAGAAGAGATACATATTTCCAAGGTCGAAGTCACCTACTAGGGTAGTATACAATCAAGGTCACGGCTACGATTCCTACCAAAGACAATTGTATACCTCCATCCCTAGCAATGACACAATCGTTTTTGTGACTAGCGAACCTGGCGTCGACCTAACCTCTTAAAATGGATACGGATAAATTTTTATGGAGTCTTGTCTTGGAAGGAAAGGTTTATGCTTGGTTTCCGATGACTACGTTGATCCCTTGAAACTCTACATTATTGTTGACGTCACACACAACCGATCCATCTGCGAGGCAGCTCAGCTGTCACAAAAACATCCTCACCTCGTCTACCGGGCTTCGACTGGTTGGCATAACATACATATCACAGGGACATTACATATCCTTGGGATATTACACATCACTGGGACATTACACATCACTGGGACATTACATGTCACGGGGACATTACATATCCCTGGGGCACAACATATCCCTGTGGCATTACATATCCCTGAGACATTATATACATCTGGGACATTACATATCCCTGGGACATTACATATCCCTGTGGCATTACATATCCCGTGTACTTAATGGTGCCGCGAAATCCTCTCTTACTCAAATCATCTGCAGCACGGGCACAATACAATCGTGGATACTTGTCTGTATGAACTGGGTCCTCCATGATTGGTACTGTCTCAATTCCACTAACCGACACCCGGGTACCTCACCGCCAGCCGATGTTTGTCTTTGTTATTTCCTCATTCTTGTCACCCCCCCCCCCCCCCCCCCCTTTCCGTCCCCCTCCAACGCTGGTCTCCTATTCTCACATCCCTTTCGCTGTTTATGTCCATGATTTCTTCTGACATTTCCTGAAAGTATAGATGAGAGAGAACAAACTTCGTTCCTCCTGTGATGATCTGTTTTCAAAAAATGTTGTCTGTTGTGCCCTGAATCAGTGAAAGATTTATGAGTACACAGTCGCCCGTGAAGAAACTGGTGCTGCAGGGAGTGACCAGAGGATCTGGCTGACACTCAGGACTCCGAGGAAAAGCTATACGGACACGTAAAGTCTTCTACTGGTACCATTAGTACTAGGACCCTTCGCTGTTGAAGATGAGGACGGAGCACGTATGGGTTTCCTGAGTGCTGTGATGTCGGTTCTTAACTCAACTTAACTCAAAATACTTGTGCATGTGCAATTATGACCCACCTTTCTTGTCGGTGTTGAAAATGTAGAACATTTTGTGTTCCTATCATATACGGTCATTTGTTAACCTGCAAGACTTTGAAGCCAGCCCAGTTAGTCTCATTCAGTTAGAAAAAAACACAATTACACATTTATTTTGTCTGCCGCTGTACGTTGCAAAGCAAAAGGGATTACCATGTAATAGCACTACTGCGCAATATACTGTAAGCGGAAGTCGTGTTCTCTACCACTTCCGTGTTATGTGTTGGTGTTGGGTGTCCACGCATTTTGCTTTATACTGTATAATTTGTTTAGTCATATGTGTGTTGTTCTTGACAAAGGTTTTTATAATCTAAACGTTAGTGTTACTTTTGTTGGTCTTTATTATTAATTGTTATTTAGTTTTTGTTTTTTTAATATATTTCCAATTCTTCTAAAGGGCCAAATATTTGCGTGGTCTGTAATTTCCGCGCACCTGCCCTACGATCCTTGTAAGGTACACGAGTTTGTTCTTATTACTTCTTTTCAGGATCACTGCATACCTATTTGTTTCTTTGTATATCACCAGGAAATAGAATTCAAGGTAATCAGGCTAGAGGTATGATAAGGAAGGTTGTGGTCATTCTCCAGACCTCTCTAACTCCAGTATTGATGATACAGTCTAACATATTCTTTCATGTCGTCCTTGTGATGTCAGCTGGCGATGTATACCGCTGTCCTCCTCTTATACGTTTTCCTTGCACCTTTCGCCTAACATGGTTGTATCAACATCGACGGGCTTAATTATTTAATTTAACTTTCATTTAATTTTCGCAGTCCGCGATTCTTTACCGTAAAATAGTGAACAGATTAAGGAATTTGACAATTTAAAAAAAAATTAAATCATTGTGGTTATTATTGAAAGCAAATATATTTCTTCTTCAGCTGTACATGTTCGCTATGCATCATTATTCCGGCATAACCACGAATATGGTGATTCGCTCGAGGTGTTCACTTACTCTCCCAGTGTTGATCTTCAAGATTCTTTCCCGTGGGCCCCTCTCTGACTAAGGAAGCCAGGGCAGTCTGGTAGGCCATGTTCTGGGATTTGATTTGTCGCTCCACAGCTGCAAGCGGGAAGCGTCAATGACATTCATTTGGGTGAGGTGTGATCTTTGCCCTGTTCTGCCCTGTTCCGATCCTGAACATACTAGTCTGCGGGTTTCTGCAATAAATGAAAATATGAATCAGTTAATATGAAACCCACATCAATTGTATACTTACAGACATGAGCTTCTCGAGTATCGTCGTGCATGCAAAACCAAATGGCAGCCCAATCCAGCCTGTACTGTTCCGATTAGGGCTAAACGTTATGTCCGCAAATCCAGGGTGAGAGCCGCGGCATCAGTTGAGGAGTGGAAGATCTGGGAGGAACGAGACAAGGACAGACGTGACCATGAATTGGCCCTTGAACTTGGGTATGCATGTTGATTGGTCCTAGTGATAGTATATCGTTATGTCATATTATGTCATGTTATATTTACAGATTTACCATATGGGAGCCTCGGTATCGCAGTGGATAACACGCTTGCCCGCCGTCTCAGTGGCCATACATTTATTTTGGGCTTTGCGCTCGCTCGCTTTGAACTCAAACATACTTTATACATGGGCTACTACCATTTCTAGTGTTAAAATTAGTTGCATATACTTTACGGGACGTAGCAGTGAATCCCAGCATTTATTGGCTGTTTGTGAATTCTTGGCAAGTTTACGTTCAGTAGTTTACCATTGCTTTCCGAACGACCGGCACTCATACCTTGTTTGGGACACCAACACAAGGCGGTCTGCTTCCAAATCGCCCGCAGCTGTGTTTCCCGGTATGCTGGATTACGTAACCCCTTTGCCACAGAGCCTGCTACTTCTAGTGTACTGGACTGGTTTATGCGTGTTGATTAGATTTCTTTATTACCAGTGTCCCTGGCCATCAAGCGATCCCACTCCGACTTCTGAGGTACTTGTAATTTACGTCTCCAAGTCAAAGACGAGAAGCCAACATTTTAGTCCCAGCTGACCAGTGTAAGGGGTTCAACCTGCTACCCCCGCATCAGCACACCGGACATTTAAGAGCATGCGCTCTTATCCATTCTGCCATGCTGACCTCCGGCCGTACATTTAAATCCCCATTGAGACGGAGTTTAAAAAGGTCAACCTAAACTAAAACTATTACCAGGAAATATCTTTGGAAGTAAAGGATACCGGTGTGGATTGACACAATCACACATCGAGCACTATCGAGCACTATTGGTCTTTACAATAAACGACTAACACCATATACCATTTACGCCCTGGTGTTTGAAGGGATCAGCTACTTTACATTGAAGGTGTACATTGTACTGAGTGTATGTGTAGAGGCTCACAACACTTATTATGTAGAACAAATTTGGAAAATGAAATACATGATGTCATTACAAAATGTGCCCCACACTCTATCGTGAAGCAATAAACAGCGAATGGCTGTCGTCTGCTGGAGTAATACTTTGCACTCCAAACAGAACGGTGTTATCAAGGATCTTTTTTTTTTCTTTTTCAAATTTGTTCTACATACAAATTATAGTGCGACTTTATAAACAACCTGTATAAACCAGAATGTTTATTCTGCATTAGGCACTTATAAGAACCACGCCGTGAGGCGCATTGGGTATATGGTGCTTGCACTATATTTATTTAAATCAGTCAGCACTGGATGGGTGATCCGGTCAACATCACTCGGACATTCTTGACATCACTGACCATTTCATGGTGCCCGGTTTAGACTGGATCACACTGGAAGCACAAGACAATATTTGGAAGAGCCCCCCCCCCCGCCTCTTTCTCCCCCCCCCCCCCCGCCTCTCCCCCCCCCCCCCCGACTTTTTTAAACTACCGTTTTGTTCTAGAGAGATTCAAACACACGAACACCGGCGGGCCGGCAGATAAGCGTGCTCACCACTGGACTACCAGGGCTTCCCGTAACCCAAGCTGAAGACAACAACAACAAAAATGGCGCTTCAATCAATACAGGCTTTTGCTAGATTAATCCAAACTTAACAGACGAGATGGGCATTGGAGATAAGAGTCTTTACCCTAGCCTGGAGATTGGGCCGGTGTAAGTCAGATACGAACTGCTAACACCAACAACGAACACAAACCATGAACACAGTCAGTTAACATTAGACAACGATTAATCAATAAAGGTTGTATCCAGCTGGCAGTTAGTTGCTTGCGGTTCACTTAATCTGGTCGACTTTTGTCTCTGACCTTTCTTCTTTCCTCTCTCGGCATTGGCCTGGAGCAGTGGCGTGCAGAGGTTCTTTGATGCCCCGGGCCAACCCCTTGATTGGATGCCCCTAAATTGTTCTTTCCCTAATTCATTTCGCCTCCCCTCCCACTGCACTGTGCTGCCCCCTCTCCCTAATTGGATGCTCCCCCTCCCGGCTGGATGCCCGGGGCCGTCGCACCCCCCGTACCCCCCTCTGCACGCCACTGGGCTGGAGTCTGTTGACAATGAATATCTCAAGCCTGTCGGGAGAGGTCAGCATGGTCGAATGGGTAAGATCACTTGCTTTTAAACTTCCGCTGTGCTGATGGCAATGGAGCCAGTTCAACTCCTACATCGGACAGTTGGACTAAAATGTTGATTTCGTTCTGGACTTCATCATCATAAAATGACTTGCCGGCTGGCATGGACGACCATGCTTCTCCACAAATTGCTATCTCCTACGGCATGGTACGTTCAAGTGTTGACTCCCATTCGTGTCATGACACAAGTCTGTCAAGAATCTTCTCCCGCTGTCTTTCTCTATCTCTTTTTCGACAAATCTTTCCGGTTGTCACAACATGCTCCATGCTTTTATCTTCTCATTATATGGCCAAGAAATGATGACTGCCTCTTTCTGATGTTTGTGATAAGTTGTCTTCGCGACTTATCGTCCCTCAAAATGTCCAGACTGCTCATTTTGGCTGCCCAATTAATTGTTAGCATTCTGCTGTAAGTCCTCGACTTAGGGACGTAAATTGCAAATATCTCAGAAGTCAAAGTGGGTTCGCCTTATGGCGAAGGACAATGATAATAGAGAAAGCTAATCCACACGCAAATCAGTCCAGTGTGGACTATGCTAGATTACAAAGATTTTGTTGAGGAAACATGATCAACCTAGAGCTAATCCCAGGCGGCCGGCCCGTGTGGGCTTGGTGACTCATGGTTGGTTACATCTTAGTATGTCTCTCCGTGGGCGTGTAATTCCAGTAAGAGTCTTGCATATACCTCGAGCTTGAAGAGAGGAAGTGGGGCTCTGGAACACAGTATTTACGGAGACAGCACTTCCATAGCGGGTCAAAGGGAACATGTCTACACCAATCAAACTCCGATAGAGATCGGAAATGTGTACACCAGTCTCACTCCGACAGAAATCGGAAAATGTATTCACCAATCTCACTCCGACAGAAGCAAGCCCTTCCGGAGGTTATACGACGTAAACACCACTGCATCGGGTTTAAGAGGACTTATATTTGTCTGAATTTAAATGCAAGCTTGGGAACCTTCACATGCTAGAAGCCTGGTAAAGTGTGCACCAGTTTCGATTACAATTTGTGTCGATAATTAAAGAAAGTGAAAATCAATACATAGCCAGACGTGCACTATTTTTGTAAGATTTGAATTAATTGACACCATGTCACATATGCGTTTTTAAAAAAATCCAAAACAAAATGAGTTAACTCTGTTCATTTTTAACTTGCTTACCAAGGCATTGCCACTATCAAACTGTCATCTACTGCATATATTACCTTGCAGTGTAGGACAGGGAAACCAACAGGACGGATGCATAGAAGGCAAGTATGGACTAGGGGAACAGAATGAAAGATGTTGCAGACTTGTACATTGGGCAAAAGAACATGATTTGATTATTGGAAACATCTGGTATCAACAGCACCCAAGGAGATTATGGACACGGAGGAGTCCTGATCATAAGACCATCAGATTGATTACATTCTCATCAACAGAAGATTTCGAAATGCCTTAAAAGTCGCAAAAAACTATACCAAGCGCAGACTGTTACAGCGACAATAGATCTTAAACAATTTACATATAAAATTAAAGAAAGTCACATATTCACCAAGAAACACAAAATTTGATCTAAAGGCACTGAAGAGTGAGGAAATAAAAGATAAATTCAATGTAGAGGTAAAAAAAAAAACAGATTCGATGCATTGTCCGTTATGGAAATATTATTTCAAGACGTCAGTGACCAATGGAAAATATTAAAGAAATCAGTCAACCAAGCAGCAGAAACAACCATCCCTAAAATAAAGATAAATAGGACGCAAGAAATGGATAACGGAAGACATCCTAAAACTCATGGAAGTAAGAAGAAATAACAAAAATAACAAGGAAAAATATGAAGAGATTCACAGGAAAATTAGGACGCTATGCAAAGAGGCAAAAGAAACATGGCTTGATGAAAATTGCAAGGAAATTGAAAATCAACACAACACCCGGAATACCAAATTAATGCACAAAAGAATTAATGACATCACTAACAAAAGAACACACACATCAACAGGATGCCTAAAAACCAGAGATGGAAAACTCATAATAGAAAAAGATCTGATGTTACACGCGTAGTTAGATTATGTGAAAGACCTTTATGATGATACAAGAGAAGAACAATATCATCATCGGAATAATAATGAAGGTCCATCAATTATGAAGACGGAAGTCCAGAATGCTCTTAAACATATGAAAACTGGCAAGACCCCGGGTACAGATAACATCATAATAGAAATGACCAATGCCTTAGAAGAATATGGAATAGAACAAGTCACCAGACTGCTGAACGCAATATACGATACTGGAGATATACCTCCTGAATTATGTAATTCTATATTTATTGCAATCCCGAAGAAACCAGGAGCCTTGGAATGCGATCAACATCGAACAATTAGTATAATGAGCTACATCACGAAGATTCTGCTGAGAATTATCATGCAAAGAGTTAGGAAGAAAATACACCCCGAAATAGGAGAAGAACAATGTGGGTTTGTAGAAGGCAAAGGCACAGTAAATGCTGTGTGTATACTGAGAACAGTAATTGAACGTTCTATAGAAGTAAACAAAGATCTATATCTTTGCTTTATTGACTACACAAAGGCTTTCGATAAAGTGAGATATGTCGACATGATAAGGATGCTTGAAGATCTACAAATTGATGGAAAAGACCTTACAATTGTAAAAAATAAACATCTATTGGAGATGTAGGCCAATATCAGCCTATTAAAAGAGGTGTGAGACAGGGATGTGTAATGTCTCCAGACCTTTTTTCCCTGTAAAGTGAAACTATTTTCAGAAATATAGAAGATATGGAAGGAATAAACATTGGGGGACGATACATCAATAACATTAGATATGCAGATGATACAGTCTTGATTGCAGACAATGAACAGGACCTGCAACATTTAGTAAATGCGGTTGTTGCACACAAGGTTAGAAATGAATATTAAGAAGACACAGATTATGGTCGTCACTGGGAAGAAGGAAATTCCACAATGTGATATACAAGTAAATGGGCATAATCTTAAGCAAGTGAATCTATACAGTTATCTCATTACAATCATAACATCTGATGGGAGATACCTTGAAGAAATTAGAACAAGAATTGCCATTGCTAAGGTAGCCTTTTGCAAGAGGAAAAACATACCGACCAATAAAATGATATCAATTGAAACGAGAAAAAGAGTGTTGATGTGCTACATAGAACCTATACTTTTGTATGGATGTGAAGCGTGGACAATTTACAGTCAAGCTGAAAAACAGCTGATGGCTGTGGAAATGTGGTCTCGGAGGAAAATGCAAGGAATACCATGGACAGACAGAAAGACCAGTGAACAAGTCCATCAAGAAACAAATGAAGATCGTAAACTGATTAGAGACATTAGACGTAGACAGTCAACATTTTTTGGGCATGTTGTGAGAAGAAATGACTTGGAGAACTTGGTGACAACTGGCAAGATCGAAGGGAAGAGACCAAGGGGAAAACCGAGAAGTAAATACCTGGATGGCTTGGCTACGTGGCTTGATCGAGACAGGAACACGGAGCTGATCCACGACTCTGGTGATCGAGTGAGATGACAGAACATGACCGCCCACGCTTATCGGCATGGTACATGATGGATGGATGGTAGGACAGGGAAGGGGGATCTTGAGCCTAAGAAATTAAGACCGCCTGGCTAGTGCAGTCTCCGCGAACTGTGCAGGTTAGGGTTTTCTTTTCAACAGAAAAAAATCCGCATCTTATCGAGAATTTGAACCCGAGCCTCCCGAAGGAGAACCCAACATTCTTAGCCACTCGGCCATTCTATGGCTCTAGTCTGGGTTAATTCATCAGCAGTCGCAAGTTCCATTCTCCCCAACACCTCTGGTCGTCTTAGCCACGAAAAGGACGTGCACCAATCGGAGCGATGCTGGTGTAGGGTTATGGTGTTTACATCATGTATACTTCTTCTTCTTCTTCGTTCATCCGGAGTTTTTTTTTCGGATGTGATTGCGTTGTGTCTGTTTACAGCAGAGCTGCGTTCTTGCGCCGTTAGGCCGACACATCCGACTTCTGCGGGCATTTGTTGACCGGGTTAACCTTCCCGGGGGTTTCTTAGGACGTTTGACTCTCACTGTTGTGGTGTTATCCCCCAACCCAGCTGGTCCATATAGAACAGCCAAAGATCCTGGTCAGCCCTCAAGGGAAGGCAGGGGCAGACCATGGGCATTCCCCGCCATCCAAGGAGGCTTCCATACTTGCAGAGCCGATACATAGCGCTCTGGTACTGGGCTCACCCAAGGAATCGTCACGTCCTGCACATGGCTGCTTAGCCTCACTTCCGTATATTGGGCCTTCCGTTCACCATAGACTGTTCTTCCGGAAACCAGAAGTATGCAGTCTGCAGATGACATCCACACAGTGAGCTTTCGATTCGGACTTTCCATGTAATGGATTTGCTAGCCAAGCAATATTCCATTTCGTGCCACTAGGACACTTTTCCACCTTTTATGAAGCCCACACAGTGGGCTTTTGATTCAGACTTTCCACGTAATGGATTTGCTATCCAAGCAATATTCCATTTCGTGTCACTAGGACACTTTTCCACCTTTTTTGAAGCCCACACAGTGGGCTTTTGATTCGGACTTTCCACGTAATGGATTTGCTATCCAAGCAATATTCCATTTCGTGCCACTAGTACACTTTTCCACCTTTTATGAAGCCCACACAATGGGCTTTTGATTTGGACTTTCCACGTAATGGATTTGCTATCCAAGCAATATTCCATTTCATGCCTCTGGGTCTTCATGCACCTTTAAATGTCAACCTGTATATAGTTAAAGTAATCTGCGGTCAACTTTAGCTTGTTGATATCTCCATAGAGCTTGTCCTCAAATGAAGCAGGTGTGGGCCAAAATATCTTTCTCTGTTCTGCATACGTTGGGCAATCCTGCAGCAAATGTTTTGCTGTCATTTTTCCAGTTCTACAATTACATTCATCGGTATCTCCTATCTTTAGTTTATTGAACAAGTGGTATTTCAGCCTGTTATGTCCTGTGCGGAGTCTGAAGATTGCTACTTGTTCTCTTCGGTCGAGTTTGTAATATGCATCATCCTTCTGATGGCCTGGATGCTCTGATTCCCATTTGGTTCTATAAGTGCTTTTTATCAACCTCTTTGCCTCATTATAGGTTATGTCTATGTCAGGCTGTGGTAGTCGTCCGCCCTCTTTTGCCAGTCTGTCAGCCTCTTCGTTTCCAGGTATACTGCAATGTGATGGGATCCACTGTATTACAACTTTTTTGGATTTCTGGCATAGACCATGGAGTGCTGCTCTTAGGTCAGTTAGTTCTGTGCTGTTATTGCTCTTCAGTATTGAGACAGCTGACTTTGCATCTGTGAAGATAGCTATTTGCTTCTCTTTATTTTCCTCCATCAGGAGCATTTCTGCTGCAGTTTTCAGAGCCTCTACCTCCGCTTTGAAGTTACTTGAAAATTTTCCAGTTGCCATTGAATGTGTTTTTTTCGCTCCATTTTTTAAATTTAGGAGAATTCCTCCTCCTCCATTCTCTATTGAATTTTTGGCTGATCCATCTGTATATGCATGGGTCCAATTCCTGCTTGGGTAATGTTCTTTTATGTAGTTTAGGGTTATTTCTCTTCTTTCGGTTTCATGCTGAGTGTTCTTTTTCTCAATACCAGGAATGTTTTCTATCATCTCAGGCAGTTGCTGCTGTCTCCAAGCTGGGAACTTGTGTGCATTGTGTATGGGCTTGACTGTTGATATGTTAAGAATAGGATCTGACCTAATCCTTCGTTTTGCAGTTTCTACAAAGTTGCTACGCTTCAGTCTTCCCTTTCCAAAACCATTAAATCTGTTGTACATAGGGTGGTCTGTCAATCTTCTAAATTTTTCTGCTTGTTGCTGGGCTCTGCTATCTCTTCTATCCTGCATTGGTTGTAAACAAGTGATCTTTTCTAATTCATTAATAGGCGTTGTCTTCAGGCTTCCAGTTATGATTCGCATTCCTTGATTTTGGACTCTACTTATTTTGTTAAAGTTTGACTTAGCTGCTGTTGCCCAAGCTGCAATGCCATATTCCAGTACTGGCCTCACCCGTCCAGTATATAACTTCTTGAGAACTTTCTCATCTGCTCCCCATGTTGTACCAGCAAGCTTTTTCATGATTGCCATTCTTTGCCTTGCTCTTGTTCGATTTTTCTCAACCTGTGTCTTCCATGTCAGGCGACGATCAAAGGTGACTCCTAGATAGTTTGGATTTTCTTCATGGCGCAATATTTTTCCATTCAATACCAGCTTAGGTTGCTGAGTTTTAGTTGAGAGGGAGAACACTGTGCATGTTGTTTTCTCCTCACTTATCTTCACTAGCCATGATTTTGACCAGTCCTCTAGCGCTAATAGGGCTTGCTGTATTCTGCTGTTAGCTGTACTAATATATTCTTCAGATGTCCATATGGCTAGGTCATCTGCAAAGGATGATGTGTGTACTCTGGCTGGAAAATTTTCCGTGATGTCGTTTATATATGCTAGGAATAATGTTGGTGAAAGAACTCCTCCTTGGGGGACACCTTGCTCCAACAGCATCATTTTGCTGGTTTGTCCTTGTACTTTTGCCCTGGCAGTTCTGTTCTCAAGGTAGTGGCTGATCCATTTGTACATTTTCCCGCAAACATGCATTTTTTGCAGTTTTACTTTCAGTCCTTCCTTCCATACTTTATCAAATGCTTTTTCTAAATCTATCCAGACTGCTAGTGTGTGCTTTTTCTCTTGGAAGGCATCCTCTATTTCCTGAGCTATATAGGTTATTTGATCTTCAGTAGATCTGTACTTTCTGAATCCTGCTTGGTGAGGTGTTAAGAGTTGGTTTTCTTCCAGATGCCATGTTAGCCTGCCATTGATAATGCGTTCCATTAATTTTCCTACACAGCTAAGAAGACTGATAGGTCGATAGCCATTTGGTTCTTCCAGGTCTTTTCCTTTCTTTGGGACTGGTATTAGTATAGCTTCCTTCCATGCCTGTGGGACTATTCCCCTCTTCCAGCTGTAATTTAGGACTGCTAGTAGTTTCTTTTTTGCCTTAGTGCCTAGTCCTATTAGCATTTCATTTGTGATTCCATCCTTTCCTGGTGATGTCTTCTTTTTTAGGGTATTCATTGCCTGTTCCATTTCTTCCATTGTTAGATTTGCCATCATATATTCTGCTGCTGTCTCTGTATATGTATGATGTATCTGTTTATCTTTGATTGCTTTCTTCTGTTCGGCTGTAATATCAATGTGGTTTGCACTGGCATAGTGTTCCATTAGTGCATTTGCAGCCTTTTTTCCTGTAAGCAAGGCATTTCCTTGTTTAATTGTTATTTGTTTGTTTCTAGGTCCTTCATTGTTCATGGCTTTCACTAGTTTCCATAGTTTGTTTCCATCCCTGTCAAAATTCAGGTTTTCTGTTTTTTTCCTCCAACAATCTCTTGTTGTTTGATTTACTGTTCTTTTATATTTTGCTGAGATGGCTTTGAGAGAGATGTTCGCTTCAGTTGTTTGTTCTCTCTCTGCGGTCTTCCTAGCATCTTCAACTTTGTCCTCCAAAAATTGTAGTTCTTCAGTCCAGTATGGTTTGTAATTTTTCCTTGCTCCTCTTGGAATAGACTCAGTGGCCGCCTGTATTATTGCTCTGTTTAGACTTTCCACCATTTGCTTCATGTTGCCATATCGTGTATTTACGTTTTCACAATATTTGTCTGTTAGTATGGCAAATCTGTCCCAATCTGCTCGTTTGTAATTCCAACGGGGCAAAGGCTTTTGCTCCTGTGGAACATACTCCATATTTATTACAAGCTTGATTGGTCTGTGGTCACTACCTGCTAATTGGTCCAGCACATGGCGATCGATTTTGTGGAGGATGTCTCCTGTGCAGAAAGCTAAGTCTGGAGTAGAAGTGGTAATCCATCTTCTGGAGTAGAAGCTCGGTGTGTCATCCGCTTTGTTAAGTAGATGGAGATTTGAGTCTATTTCCCAGTCCTCCACTTCATCTCCTCTTTTGTCAGTATCTGGGTATCCCCATCTTTCTGAACGGCTATTAAAGTCTCCGACAACAATGCAATTTGTGTCAGTTATTTCCATGTTTGAGAGTGTAAGATCCTTATCTGCCGGGCTATATAGATTGTAAATTCTTATTTTCACGTCCTTTATCATTATATCAACACCTATAATTTCCGTTTGGTTGTCAGAGATCACAGATACTTCGCTGCAAGGTCATCATGTATACAATAGCTCCACAACGTGGAAAAGAGTCCTTACTGAAAAGATTCGAACATCGAAGAGAATTAGCTCATACAGTACAGTCTGAACGGGGACTACCTTGCTAAGCTCGGTTCTCCCTCTCCAAGCCCAGAAATCAAAGGGGTGTGTAAAACTGCACATCGGCGTAGAGGCATATTAGGATGTGATGAGGTCATGATTCAACACAGAGCAGATGGAACGGATGAGATTCAGGTCCAATTGGTAATATTTACTCCACAAGATTTAGGTATTTTATTGTTAACTGATTCAATACTAAGGGATACTATATCGCCAATGTGACCTCACATTTGGACAGAAGGATGATATATCGCCATACTCGGGTCATCGTGTTTGATTGTTTGTTTGTTTGTTTGTTCTTTTTGTGTGGTATCTTCCGCAATTTTAGTGCTCAGTGAACGGAGATGTTCATTGTAATTCACGTTCATTTGATTGTGCGCCATGTTTGGCCCAAACCTGCATTTTGTTTGGCACTGAATCAATTAACAGACTCCAACCCAGTGCCCAGGGAAAGTGAAGAACATGATTGGAGACCGAGCTGTTCATGTGGGAATATGGGGTAGCCATGGACAAGTACTACACAAGATATCAAAGGCAGGAGAGGTGGTCACGAGAGGATGATTGAATACCTATGCTCCATTGTGGTTGGGGGAGGGAGAGGAGACACAGCAGAAGACGAATTAGAAGAAAAAGAAAAAGAAGGAGAGTAATAATAATAATAATAATAATAATAATAATAATAATAATAATAATAAGAACAAGAAGAAAAGAAGAAGAATATTATTATTATTATTATTATTATTATTATTATGTGATGAAGAAGAAGAGGATGATCATGAGCATTCTAGCGATAAAGAAGACGATTATGATGGTAATTGAAGAACAAGAAGAAGGTGATTGTGATGATAATTTAAGAAAAACAACAAGAAGAAGATGAGGAAGAGGAAGAAGAAAAAGCCGAGACCGAAACAGAAGCAGCAGAAGAAGAAGAAACATCCGTTAGACCAGTGGTTCTCAACCGGTGGGGAATCCCCCTCCCCCAGGGGGGGGGGGGGAATTTTATGGTTTCCGGGAAAGGGAGGGGGGGGGAAATTAAGATTATTTCAAGATCGCGTTAATACAAGAACTGATTGCTTGATATTGTTTTTCGCTCCATACTTTACGGTTCTGTTCTTCTTGCCCTTCTGAAATTCAGTTTATAACGTAAGTAAACCCAAAAATCACGTTTTATGTAGACGTCTAGACTTGTTCTAGTATGTGTTATTAAATTTAGCTTCCATTCTTACTTATACTGTGTAAAAAGGGGTGGGGGATTTATAGGGAGGCAATACGATAGGGGGTGGGGGTGACATTCTGAACATATGGTTAAGGGGTGCATGAGCCAAAAAAGGTTGAAAACCACTGCGTTAGACAATATCTGCCATCAAATTGCCTTCAAATGTAATCTTAAACGCCTTATTAATTGTTTATTTTATTTCCGACAATACTTGCTCCTAGCTACGAAACGCTGGTCGGTAACTTGCTGTACATCGACATCCCTGGCGGAAATGATATTAATAGGAGCTGGCAGAACTTCCTCAGTCAGGACGTCATGGAGTGGGGATTTCCATACGAAAAGGGCTCCATTGAAAGACCTCGCATGAAGCAGCCTGAGCCATACCTGGCTCACCAGGTATGCGTGTGCGAGTTGGTAAATGCTTGCTTGATTTGTGTGGAATCTCCGTGACAAAAGAGGGTGTACAGGCAAGGGTAATGACTTCATTGAACCGGGTTTTATACCGTATGGCTCGGGATCTTTCACACATGGCCCCCTGTCGAAAGCGACGCACACAGCACGAACTCTTTAGCTCCAACGACGACCCACGAATGTCCAAAAGAAAACTGCACTAGTGACCCGAATGACGAAGTCCGAAATTGAACTCAGAACCTTCGGAGCGCGAGGTAGGCGATTTAACCACTTCTCCACGAAGACACCATATAGGAAGGGTTTCTACCTCCATGATAAAGCGGCATAACCACTGTCTGGGTGAGGACAAGGGTAACTGTGATTGTACACGTATATCTCCATCAGTGCTCCAGTAGCTTCCCATAGATCACACAAGAAACATGCAGTCTGTTAATATCTGTGACCAGTAACTGTTACTAAATTCTTTGTTTGTTTTGTCCTGATTATGTTTTTACATTATTATCACTATAGTTATTCAAAGAATATGCTTAGCAAGGTGGAGAAAGAAATGTTTCGCGTGGAATGGTTCTCGTCGCTTCAGAGGTCACAGATTGTAAGAATTGTATGGATATTTTGCCCTGGCCATGCGGGTGTACGGGGGAATGAACAGGCTGATAGGCTAACAGGGAATGCACCTCTTGGTGGTATCTTTCCTATGGACAAGGGGGAGGTGGTCGTGCGCTTGTGGGACCAGGTGGAGAAGGCGGAGGAACAGATTGAGAACCCATATGTGGAAAGAATGAGATTGCGGGAGATCGGCAGGGGTTCTGGAAGAATCTCAAAACTGAGAGGGAAGACCAGGAGAACATTTAAGCAGATAGCGGTGGGAACGATTAGTAGTATGACTCTTCGCTGGCTGTTGAATGAGGGGACTGAACACGCATGGGAATGTCCTGAGTGCAGTGGTGTCGGTTCTTGACTCAACTCAACTCAACTATCACTATAGTTAATAACAAGTTGTCAACAACTGGCCGTGAATATGAAGCATTAACAGATTCAGTGCGAAACAAAAGTAGGTTTTGGCCAAACACAAAATGGATGATGGAAAATGGGAAGAAGAGGTATCTCGTTGTTATGACTTAAAAGTTGTTAATATGGTAGCAGGCACGGAGTATTATATATCCAATTAAATTGTGTTGTATAGTGAAAATTACTGTCTTGATATTTTACCTACAGTGTGATTTATAAGCCCATGACAGTTACGGGAATTTTGAATAAGACGATTTATCATACCATGGCACTTAATCAGGTAAAGTAAACACAGTGAAATATTTTGCTCAAAATCGGATAACACATACGTAATGAACGACTTAATAAGGAGGGTAACTGACTGGAGAGCAGCACAGCAGTGACCTTGTTGGGGAGATCAGTAGCATGTCGTCTGGCAACATGCATATCTCAACCCGTGTACAAATGCCCTCGGACTGTCACAGCTCTTTCATTTGTCGCCAGTGCTGTTAAGTACATACACCAAAGACGTGTGTGTGTGCGCGCGTGTGTGTGTGTGTGTGCGTGCGTATGTGTGTAAGAGAGTAACGTTTATAACAATAACACGGCGTGTCTAAACATAGGACCCCGCCAGGCCTATATCCGACGCGGGTTGTGGTTTCAGTCTGTGATTTTGTTTACCACAGGTCAAAGAGAAGCTCTGGAAGTTCCCAAAAGCAAGAACATTTCAAGCAGCACAAGAGGAATAGCTATATACTGGCCGGTGTCCGGTGTAACGCCCAGTTGGACAATGCGTTGGGCGTGAGGCCTTACTGACTGACCATCAGCCGTAGCAATCTTGCATAACAGCAGTCACCACTTTCAAAGGCATTCCTCGAGCAACAACTGATGTTATGTTATCCCGATCAACATCTCCTCGAGCAACAACTGATGTTATGTTATCCCGGATAACATCTTCTCGAGAAACAACTGATGCTATGTTATCCCGATCAACATCTCCGAGAGCAACAAATGATATTATAGTATCCCTATTAACATCTCCTCAAGCAACAACTCATTTTATTTATTTTTATGTTACCCCGATCAACATCTCCTCGAGCAACAACTGATATTATGTTATATTATCCCTATCAACTTCTCCTCGTGTAACAACTGATGCTATGTTATCCCTATCATCATCCCCACACATTATGTATTACCATGCGTGCCCAGTCCCCCGATGCAACAGTTATCTCAAAGCATCTCTACTCTGTCCCAATCGGATTGTTTGTGTTTTGTTTGTTTGTTTGTTTTGTTCGTGGTTTTTTTTGTGTGGATCGCTGAGAACTCGAGCGTAGTCCAAACACGTGCTGCTACTATAGTATGTCCACATTTGTTTGCCTTCATTCACCATCAATTATTTTTAAAACTGTCAGTTGCATAGTTATGAAATTTTTCCAGCCGTCTTATATTTACCCTCACCCAAGGAATATGTCTTTGATAGGTCCAAAAGCAACTTAAATCATTGAAAGCGGCGACATTCGTTTGATGTTTTGCTTAACAACTAGTGATTTCTCGCTAGCAAAGTTATTTTTACGGTAATGCAAATTCTGATGACACACAAAGGCGTATCCGGATTCGTATGGGAGTTGGTGCAATGAAAGATCAAGCTTAACATCGACAGGGTCGGCTGCATTGCACCGGGTTTTTATCCCATATGGCTCAGTTTCTTTCCGCAGCGCGGAAAGCGTCGCACAAAGCACGAACTCCGGAGCTCCAGCGACGACCCTCGGGAGTCTCCGAAAAAATGCACTCGTGAAATGAAGGACGCGGCCCGGAATCGAACATACAACCTTCGGAGCCCGAGTTAGACGGCTTGACCACTTCACCACGGAGAATCCCGAGAGGGGTGCAATGTGTAATATTAGTAAAGACAGAGAATTTACAGAGGCACGGGGTAAATAATTTGTAAATTAACAGGAAAGTAGAAGGAATATATTTCTTACCTTATTTTTCATTTCCTTCTTGTTTCTTCAGCTGATGCTGATGCTGTAATGTTTAGGGCCTGCAATTCGTCTGAATAGTTGGAGCAAAATATCCCAGTAAGTGTGTACGTAGATTAAGGTCTGCTATCTGCTCAGACCTTAATCTGTGTCGGACGATTCCAGTAGGTTGATGATTGCTCTCGGTTGCATAAAATTCAATCCATCCTTTCTCCAATAGTCCTCTTCCTCTTTCAACACATGGTCCTGACGTTTTTTCCAGTAACTTTTATCAATATGTAATAGCGCGGACAGACAGACAGACAGACAGAAAGGTAGGTAGGTAGGTAGGTAGGTAGGCAGGCAGGCAGAAAGGTAGGTAAGTAGGTAGGTAGGCAGAAGGTTGGGTGGGTGGATGGCTGGCTGGCTGACTGGGTGGGTGGGTCGGTGGGCGGGCCGGCCGGCCGGCAGGCAGGCAGGTAGGTAGGTAGATAGATAGATAGATAGATAGATAGATAGATATATAGATAGATAGATAGATAGATAGATAGATAGATAGATAGATATATAGATAGATCCGTTTACTCAAGCCCAATGCATGCATTGTTCTTTTTTCGGAATTTGTAATAGTATAAAACAGTTTCTTGCGATCAGCTTCTTGACAAAAATATGTGTACAACTTCACAGCGATTCTTTGAAGTGTACAATTTTGCATTAAAGCCTATTGAAAATAATTCACACATTTCAATGTTAGCGATAAGTGGTAAGATTTAAAAAAAAAAAAAAAAAAAAACATATTAATCATGTTTCATGAAATAACCCACATTTTGAGACACCTCTGAACAGTCTTAGTTTGAACAACGCGGGGGGGTGGGGGGGGGGGGGTGTTGGCAAAAGGCCAATCCCGTGAAAACACGTACAATATTCAAAATTGAGCCCTGATTGTCTGGCTACGCTGTAATACATTTAAAATTATGAACTTCATGTCAGACTCGTAAATTATATATGTCATATAAACAAACTTTGAAATCTGCTGTAAAATCTCCAGAACAAAATTTTTTTTCTTGGGTGGACATAATGATATATGATGGTTATATACTAAATTTCATAATTTCCCCTCAGTTGGTTACTGAGATAATGATGTTTATATTGCGGCAAACAAATGTGGACATACTATACTGTAGTAGTTGCTACTACTGGAAAGTGCGCTGGACCGATTTGTTAGTGCGGGTTAGCTTTCCCTATTACCAGTGTCCCTCGTCATCAGGCGAACTTACTCCGACTTCTGAAGTAATTGTAATTTGCGTCCACAAGTCTAGAATGTGAAGTCAAAAGTTTAGTCCAAATGAACTTTGGAGGTGTTGAATCCTCTACTCTGTCATCGGCCATGTAAGAGCGGGCGCTTTTATCCTTTCGGCCATGTTGACATAAGTGAATTGGTTGTAATGTCTCCGCTCTCGCCCTTAAAGACAGAATAGACGTTCTTGGCTGGGCTTCACTCCCAATTGTGTAATGGAACTAGCGATAAACACTCTTCGGCATCGGCCTACTTATTTCAGCAACCTACAACTATCCACCACAGTTACAAGACAAAAACATTTAGAAGTAGTGATTAGTGCACACACACACACACACACACACAAGCTCAGGGAAAAGAGGTAGAAATCAGATAATACATTAGGCAAAGATAAATTAAACGTTACAGATTCATAGCATTTGAATCTGTTTCCTCCACATGAAGCTGTCGGCACAGTGATGAGCTCGACCCGCTAGCCCATTTTAATAATTTTCCAAAAAATAAAACCTGTCATTTACTGCAAATATAGAACCTTGCGGTGTATGGCAGAGGAGGGGGGTGGTCTTGAACCTGAGAAATTAAGGCCGCCTGGCTAGTGCAGTCACCGCGAACTGTGCAGGATAGAGCTTTCTTCTTTCCCCCGATAGAAAAAAAAAATTTCACACCTTACCGAGGATTCGAACCCGGGTCTCCCGAAGGAGAATACGGCGTTCTAGCCCATCGGCAAGCCGATCCTGCAGCGGTTAGCATTCCTGCCCGCTGGCCCGGTGTCTTTCGAACCCCATAGAGGTGGGAGTTACTTTTCTTTTAATTTACTTGGGCTCCCTTGGCGATCTAGTCTAAAATGGTTATCTATCTATCTATCTATCTATCTATCTATCTATCTATCTATCTATCTATCTATCTATCTATCTATCTATCTATCTATCTATCTATCTATCTATCTATCTATTTATCTATCTATCTATCTATCTATCTATCTATATCTATCTATCTATCTATCTATCTATCTATCTATCTATCTATTTGTCTTTTTATCTATCTATCTATCTATATCTATCTATCTATCTATCTATCTATCTATCTATCTATCTATCTATCTATCTATCTATCTATCTATATATCTATCTATCTGTCTGTCTGTCTGTCTGTCTGTCTGGCTGGCTGGCTGGCTGGCTGTCTGTCTGTCTGTCTGTCTGTCCGTCTATCCATCCAAATATCCATCCCTCTATCTATCCGTCTGTCTGTCTGTCGTCTGTCTGTCTGTCCCTCCCTCCTTCCGTCCGTCCCTCCGCCCGTCCGTCTCTCTTTCCCTCTCTCCGCCCATCCGTCCGACCGTCCATCCGTCCGTCCGATTTAGTATAGTATAAAGAAATGCAAAACAAATGAAATAATCAGGTCATTATTCTGGACCTTAGAACAAGACACAATAGATTACGCAACCACATGAAGACAAAATTCAAGATTGGTGACTCAGCCATATGCACATGTGGTTTGGCATCGCAGACAGCAGAGCACATACTCCAGGACTGCCTAAACTACAACATATCCAGGCGAACCTTCTGGCCTAGAGAGACAACAGTGGAAGATAAACTCTATAGACCGCTGAGTGAACTAAAAAAAGACTGTTAGATTCATACAAGAGACAACATAGCAGTTAAAGACAACATAGCAGTTAAAGACATATTTCAGGCGAACGAAAGAAGAGAACAAAATGAAATAATAGCAATTTCCACACATTTGAACAATCTTTCCACGTGTTGTTTCCCAGCCCCGTATAGCAAGTTATGCCCTTCCCGCACTAGGCGCATATCTAGTTCATAGTATAATTAAGATTATTTAACACATCACAGCCCCTAATTGCTAATTGGCGAGAGACTAACAAAAATGTGTGTGTGTGTGCGTACGTGCGTGTGTGTATGTCCGTCCGTGTGCATGTGTGTGTGTGTTCGTTTGTGTAGAGACTGAAGTGAGGGCATATTGTGCACTCATCTGTTGAATGGTGTTGTGGCCTCGTGAAATCCAATCCTCACCTTTCGTGTAGCGAATTGTTATTTTTGTTTTGATTTTGTGCGGTTAGTTCGTTCCTCGCTGACTCATGCATAGCTGGGAGGAAATCCTTGTGTACTTTTTTTCGCAATACTGGGCATGGAAATACAGAAGATGCCACAAGTGCACGACAGTAACGATGACAGAGGTGTCTCGTCATTCTGTGACTACATCAGTGGCAGCTTGTGGGAGACTGCTTCTATAAATTTGAAAACACGGTGAATTGTTTGCCTGTAGTTTATATGTAATATTTCTGTTGGGTAGAGGGATTAGGTCTGCTAGTTCGTTGGTCTCTAAAGTTCAGTTAGGACAATTCGTCTTTTTAGAGTTTGATTTGGAAGCAGACGGCTTTGGGTAGATTTCGATGGCATGAGGCGTCGGTCTTTCAGAAATAATGGCAAACTGCTGGACTAGAAAATGCCTAGTGAATCACCAACAGTTCGACAAATGCTGGGGCTGAATGCAACTTCTGGTAAAGTACACGCAACTAACTCCTATATTCTCTGTTAACTGGCTCCCAAAAAATGGTCGGATCATTTCTGGTCGCGACACTGCGTTTCTGGGTAGGTTGCGGACTATGGCTGCGTGTCCTTTGCTGGACGTTACAATCAACCCGAACACTTGGATGGACTTCAAGGTAAGTTTACGTTCAGCAGCTTGCCATAGCTTTTTGAACGGGTGTAGGGAACGCTCCTCCTATCCCCCCACCATCGTACCAGAAGTTCAAACGCAAACGCAGCACACTGTTATAATAACGAAGTCTAGTTTCGATTTCTCTTCCATTCTCACTTTCCAACGACGCGCTAATTTCTATTCAGCAGCTAGTCTTTGAGCTACGGCTCGCAGATTACACAATCCCGCCACACTAATTTCTGTGCAGCCGTGCTCCTATGCGGGGCGGGGTTTTGACAGAATTTCACACTACATAAATGTTTTCCTTATGTGATGACCTTCATAATAAGTGGACTTTACCCCGGTTAGTTATCCAAATATTGGCTATCTGTTTGTTGTTTGTTGCTAAGATTAAGTAATGATAAAGCACTGGAAAACAATTCTAGTTGTGTAGTATTTTCTTCACATATCTTCCAATTTCCTCACGTTTATCTGTGTCTTCTACAAGTGCCAAGCAATATCTATGGATGTGTGTATTTTGATTATTTTTAAAGCCTCATAGATTCTGTCTCACTCTCTCGCTCTCTCTCCCTCTCCCCTCTTCCCTCCTCTCCCCCATACAACAATGACTAAATATATAGCCATGATATTGAAAAATAAACAAAGGACCCTTATACATTGGGCACATTGGCCATATTGTGCTTGACCCATACCCATATAGACACATCGACTGTGTTGCGTGATGCCAGTATCCCGGCGGCCGCCTTTATTTCCTAAGACATTATGTGGTAATCATTTTAGGCTGGGTCGACCTGAAAGCCTTGGTCTATTTTAGTAACCAACCCCGATCCGGATTCGAACACATGGCCACCGGGTCGGCAGGCGAACGTCTAGCCACTACACTGGAGCGGTTCCCACATGACGGTTGCATGGGGGAGGATCATAAACAGGATTGAACTAGAACAACCAGGACCGAGATCTGTAAAGAGACATTAACGCCTTTGCCACGTGATCAGGCACACAATGATATTGACGATTTTCGGCTATTAGGCTGATCGAAATTATATATTCTGTTTGGACAGGCACTTCATCTAGTTAAAATTTCAGTAGGCCCAACAACCACAAGACAGACGTTTGCTGAAACAATACACATTATCAATATTCAGCGACGCTAACCGTTAGCAACAATGTAGTTGTAATGTATACACACAGCACCGTACAGCTGGCTCTCATATGAACAACAAAAGTTAACCAGATGGTGCATTGCACAGAATTAGCATTTGATACCATCTCAACAGTGGTTACTACTAAATTTTGATGTGGTAAGCGGATGTAATCAACAATTCTGTTTCAGTCACAACAGTACAGAGACCCTGACAAGGCAGGTCCTGGAAAAGGCGGGATATCACGTGAACCCTTTATTTGTGACCCAAATGTCACTGTTAACAGCTGACTTTATTTGGACTTAACGAAAAGAAAGACAGTGATGGCTGAATGTTCAGTGTGCTAATATAGCCGGTAAATTGCAACAGTTCCTATTGATATGACCAATACGCAACCAACATTAGGAGGGCGGCATGGCTGAATGGGTAAGAGTAATAGCGCTCATTATTAAACTTCCGGTGTGATGATACCGAGGTAGCGGGTTCAACCCCTACAATGGTCTGTTGGACTTAAATGTTGACTTCTCGTCCTTGACTTGGGGACGTATATAATAAGTACCTCATAAGTCGCCTGATGGCGAGGGACACTGGTAACAGGGAAAGCTAATCCACACGGAAATTCAGTCCAGTACTACTAGAAGTACCAGCTCCTTGGCGAAGGAGGTTACAGAAGAAGTTCGTAATCCCGCATACCGCTTTCGATACACAGCTGCTGGCGATTTGGCAGTAGACCGCCTTGCGTTGGTTTTGTTTTACGAAATGGTATGGGTGTCGGTCGTTCAAAAAGCAAAGGGAAACTACTGAAAGTAAATTTGCCAAGAGATCACGAAAAGCAAATGCTGGGGTTGACTGCGACGTCATGCAAAGGAAATGTATCTAACTTTTAACTAACTGCTATAAGTAACGTGTATGGACTACGTTTGAGTACAAAGCGAGCGAGCGTAAAAACAAAACAATCAGCATTCTTTACAATGTCAGCCCCATAAGCTTGTTCTTGTGCTCATTTTGCCAAAGCAAAATGAAGGGCCTTATTCCACGCCATGAGACGAATACGTTGTATGGTGCAGGTGCCATATTTGTGTAGATAAGTCGGTACTGGATGGGTGATGTGATTAACTTCACGCCAGCCGCATTTACTTCCTAGAACATTTCCTGGCACCATCATGCTATGCAGGATGGACCGTCAGCAAAGTGAATGCATGATAGTTTTCAAAAAAACACAAATTCCGTTTTATGTTTTATACACAGTAAAGGAATTGTAGCCTGGTCTTCGAATGTAGAGAGAAAATTCCACGTAGAATATAGAAGACAATAAGACTGACCCTTGGGGAAGTCTACCCACCGAAGAAAAAGAAGACAAGTTTGATTGTTTTAGGCTAGGAGGTAAGAATACCGGTTCCAGAAGAAAATCTACTCCCCTTACAGTGGCGCAGGAAATGGAAGGTAAAGTTGGAAGCTGTAAAATAGACACAAGACAGCAGGTGTAGTTATCACGGCACAATATTCCTGCTACAAATATGAACCTCCTAGTGCTCTATCCTACGACAAGACAATAGAGTCACAAAATATGAAAACAACTTTCGTTCCTCAACTAACGCTATCTTTATTATGTTATCTATTGATTGTAAAAGCAATAAGCGCAGAATACGTAGTTGATATTATCTACAACAAAAAAGTGATTTCATTTATTTAGTTTAGCTCCCATAGGGAGTAAGAAAAAAAATATCTGGAAAAAAAAGTATAAAGTAAATCAATCAGTCTATAGCGATTGTTTGCCCATTTGCTTTGGCTGTGCACTTGTAATCAGTTTGTGGCCAGTATATTTGGTGCAGGTGCCAGAACTTTGTTTAAGTACTTAGCTTCCTCAATGGTCTCCAGCGACGACAGCCTATCGTCTTTCCCATGTTCCTTCCCTGTCTCACACGGGAGGATAACAAAGTCGTGGAGTTCAGTGCTGATGCAGTCGCTCAATACACGCACTTGTCTCATGCAAGTTGTATCAGACACGGTTCAGAATGTTTGTAATGATAATCGATAAACTAGACTTTGTCACTCTTGTAGAGCTATACATTAGATCTATTAAGTCTGCAGTAAATATGCAGTAGATATGCCGTTGTAGATCTAGTAAAGATGCAGTCGTTATAGTAGATGATTTAATATTTCTATTAGTTCTAGACGTTGCTCTAGAAATTGGGCAGTTCTTATGGTAGTACCAAATGGTCGCGGTAGCTGCTGTTGATGTAGATGGTGTAACTGGAGTAGCTGGTGTGAAGTCTCGGGTAAGATCACAAACACAACCTTTGCGAATCTGTTCTCTCCCTTAACAGCGGTCGGGCAAGTATTGTAATTTAAATTTCGATTGTCACAAAGTGGACTGCGTCCCTAAAGTAAGCCCACGACCTATTCTGTTGGAAGATTTTCGAGAGATTGACAGATTTGTCGGCAAGCAGTTTCCAGGTAAACGTTCCGCTTGCGTGAATTTCTATACCGCCTTGTAATTGGCTGACCTGACATGTTGCCGGTTGGCACACAGTTTTTATTCTGGTACAATATAATTTCAATCCCCACATTTATACTTTGCATATGTATACGTATAAAGATAAGACTGCAGACTTAATGATGCATAAAGATGTATACGTAAAAAGATGTCAACTTAAAACGAGAAAAGAGTATTGAGGTGCTACATAGAGCCTATTCTTTTGTATGGATGTGAAACTTGGATAATGAGCAGTCAAGCTGAAAAACATCTGAATGCTGCAGAAATGTAGTTTCTGAGGAAAATGCAAAGAGTACCATGGACAGACAAAAAGCCAATGACCAAGTACTACAGGAGACAAATGAAAATCGTAAATTGATTAGAGAAATTGTTACTATTGTTACTATTACATTGTCCCAGTCCGTCTTGACTGTCGGTACTTCAACCCACTACTTTTCATGATTGATGGTCTCTAGATCACACACCTGACGTATAGATATTTCCGCCCGTGCCATCCAGGACCTCCCTCGTCTTAGTCTATGACCCTTGACCACATCCATGGCTTTGTGTAGGGGGTTGACCCCTATCTGCTGCAACTCTCAGCTACCTTTTGGATTGAAGGACACTATGCCTATCCGCCATTGTAGGCGCCTGTTGAGATCTGTTATTCAGATCTGCAAACTTTCCCTGTATCTGCCCTGTCTTTCATTAATACATCATTTGCAAATGTCAAAATTCTACCCGCACCTGGTGTCTCAATTGCTGCGATTTTGCTGGTGTAGGCATTTAAGAATAAAATAAACAAGAGAAAGCAACATCCCTTGAAACAAGTAAAGAGTTTCAAGTACCTAGGAAGTATAATATCATCAAATGGCGAATCATAAGACGAGATCGAAAATAGATGCAATAAGGCAAACCAACTCATTGGACAAATGGCACCAATACTAAACAACAAACATATATCGATAACTATTAAGAAAGCACTTTACAACACAATCTACCTACCAACTCTATGTTATAAATGCCAAACCTGGACAATGACAGAAAGAGAGAAAAGAAAAATCACAACAGAAATAAGATTCCTGAGAAGAATACTCAATGTATCAAGATCAGAAATGAAGAAATCAGGACTAAAGTGGGGGTTATAGCTGCACTAGATTTTATTAGAAGGCAGCAAGTCAAATGGTTTGGCCAAGCAAGTAGGTTACCAACTAACAGTATACCACATGGAGGTGATGGCAGTTACACAGGCTTTCATATGGCTGGAATCACAGCATTATACCAACGTGTGTGTACTAAGTGATTCAATTAGCATGATTCAGAAGGTGGAAGCTGGATCTGTACGTAGACAGTGGACTGAAGTCTGTTGTCCGTAAAGTCACCTTCATCTTCGTCCGGGACATGCGGGAGTCGAGGGAAATGAACGAGCTGATAAACTGGCTGGCTCTGCACCCCCTGTAGATGGCCAGCCCATGGATCGTGCCGATGTTATTAACGTCCTCAAAGATATGGCGAGAACAGAGGACTTTGACGTTAATGATTCCACATCGTTGTCCAGGATGAAAGACTTGGGAGTAAGAATCGGCACGGCCAGACGCGAGAGGTACATCGGGAAAACAAGGCGCCTCGTCAACCAACACAGAACTGGCACTATTAGCCACCGGACGCTGATGCATATGCTGGGGGGAGGATCTGAGCACCTATGGACATGTCCGGAGTGCAATGAAGATACCCCAACTGATAACTGATAACAGTATACCACAACAAGCAATGATATACAGACCCGATGAGAGCAGAGGAAGAGGCCGACCACGTAAACGATGGACGCAAGGAATAACAGAATCATGGGAATATCGATACATGAAGCCCATAAGCGGGCACTCTCCTGATGTTTATACTTCACCTCGACACCGCAAGGTACAAGAGGAACATGATGAGATGAGATGAGGCATTTAAGAGCATGGGGACAAGGCAGATCCCTGTGGCAACCAGGTGTAATAATACAAGGGTCAGAAGTACAAGAACAACGTGCGCAGTGCAACCTTACGCTCATAAAGGACCGCCGCAACCCATCTAACAAGGCAAGGGCAAACCTCCATGTCCAACAGTGTGTATATCAACCGATTATACCTATCCCTGTTTTACGCTTCCTCCAGGTCAAGAGCTACCGCCACTGTCTCGTCTTTATCCTGGAAGCCTTCATAGATATCAAATGCAAAAGTTGCCACACGGGCTCAGGTGTCCTTCGCAGTTCGGTAACACCCGAGCCCTTTGTGAAGCAGATCACGCCTTTCCTAATGTCACTGGAGCCTGCGTGCTACTACCTTTTCGAGGACTTTGCCAAAGGTGTTTTGCAGGGTTATTTATTCGGTATTAATTAAGTCTAGAGTGATCCTTACCTGGCTTTGGGAGTGGGACCAGGTAGCTGTGCAGCCAATCCTGGGGTATTTCCGCGTATTGAGGCTTAGGTTGAAACAAAAAGCCATCGCCTCCGAGTGCCCACCCTTCATGTTACTCATTTGGGTGTACCTCACCGCGTCCGGGCCTGCCGCTGTGTCTTTAGCCCTTTTCATTACCCATCTAATTTCCTCCACTTTAACCTCACAGCCCTCCTTCCCAGTGACCGATGACAAGGCTTCTCTGACCATATCTCTAATTGCTCTATCTTGTTGATCCGTCTGTTTTAAGACTCGTGCAAGAAAAGACTCCCCAGTGTCCTGGTCAGTTATAATAGGTCGATTGTTATCTCATAAACGGTACCATGTGTATTAGGTATCGCCTGTCCCTTCATCTGCCGGTGCATCTTCCAGAACTTACACAATGTCACATCCCCACCGACTTCATTGATAAACTGTTCCCACTTCATCCTTTTTGCCTCTGCTGCCTGGAGTTTAAAATCCTCCACCTTTACTTTTATACCTTTCAGGCTCCTCCAATTCTGTGTCAACTGAATGTGTTGCTCTCCGCACCCTCTGCCAATTCCTTATGGCCGCCCTGTTTTCCCTCCATGATTTCTGTACCTCTGGTGTCCACCATGGTGGCTTGGTGAAGATAAAAGAATACCGTCGTAGCCTACGTAACCACTGATTTCCACATCCACATGGATGATTTGGAAACTCCGCCATTAGTGGCAATTTCACACTGAAACCTGCTATGACGGTCGCAACTATAACATCCAGGAAAGAAGAAGGTTATATCCAATATTTCGTCTTCTTCTTCTTCTTCTTCTTCTTCTTCTTCTTCTTCTTCTTCTTCTTCTTCTTCTTCTTCTTCTTATTATTATTATTATTATTATTATTATTATTATTATTATTATTATTATTATTATACTACCATTATATTTATAAATGACAGCTTTGATAAACCAATCAAATTAAAATAACAAAATTAAAAAAAAAAAATTAACAAAAAAAAAAAAAAAAAAAAAAATAGGCACTGGTGGCGAGACCACTCAACCGTGTTATGCCACTACACCACCAGCGCACGATCGATATTCGCAAGTTTTTTATTATAAAGCATAAATTGCCAATTTACACGTTTTACAAGTGTGCTTTCCGGTGCGTACTTCTGAGATTGGAAGCAACAGGGATGTGGTCCTGAGACGAAAATTTCGAATTACTTGGACTGCCAAAGAAAATAACAGCGATTGCCTGAAAGAGATTAATGAATCTATAACATTATAAGAATAAGAAAGAGGCAAACAGCTTTTTTCGGTCATGTGATGAGAAGAGAGGCATTGGAGAACATCGTGCAAACTGTAAAGTTCGAGGGGAAGAGAGGCAGAGGCCATCCACCCATCATGTGCCATGCCGATAAGCGTGGGCTGTCATGTTCTACCATCTCACTCGATCGCCAGAGTCGTGGATCAGCTCCGTGTTACTTTTCTCGACCATGCCATGTGGCCAAGCCATCCAGGTATTTACTTCTCGGTCTTCCACTTGGTCTCTTCCGTTCGATCTTGCCAATTGTCATGAAGTTCTCCAAGTCATTTCTTCTCATAACATGCCCAATATATCTTGAATGTCTACGTCTAATGACTCTAATCAATTTACTATCTTCATTTGTTTCTTGAAGGACTTGTTCATTTGTTTTTCTGTTTGTCCATGGTATTCTTTTCCTTAGAAACCACATTTCCACAGCCATCAGATGTTTTTCAGCTTGACTGCTCATGGTCCACGCAGCACATCCATACAAATGTAGAGGTTCTATGTAGCACTTCAACACTCTTTTTCTCGTTTCCATTGATATCATTTTATTGGTTAGTATGTTTTTCATCTTGCGAAAGGCTACCTTCGCAATGGCAATTCTTGTTCTAATCTCTTCAAGGCATCTCCCATCAGATGTTATGACTGTTCCGAGATAAATGTATCGATTCACTTGCTTAAGAATATGCCCATTTACTCGTATATCACATTGTGGTATTTCCTTCTTCCCAGTGACGACCATAATCTGTGTCTTCTTACTATTCAGTTCTAACCCTAATTGTTCATTGTGTGCAACAATTTCATCTACTAAATGTTACAGGTCCTGTTCATTGTCTGCAATCAAGACTGTGTCATCTGCATGTCTAATGAGGCAGAGACAGACCAATAGAAATGATGCTGGATGGATTGAGACGGTGGTATGAAGGATTATTAACAGCGGAGTTGATCCAGAAAACCAAAGACCGGGATCTGTGAAGAGTCATGAACGCATACGCCAGTCGGCATGGCACTTGATAATGACGATGACTTCTGCCCGTGACGTCATCATTGGCACCTTGCCGTCTTGACAGACGATAGTTTGTGCTTTAAAAAGGCATAATAACTTTTAACTATGGCGGTAGCGAGTGTGACTGATAAGGCCAATTTGCGCTGTAAATGTCCGTTCACAGTGGGTGCATGTGAACACGTGGTCATTTCCACCATCATGCACCATCTTACGTCTCAAACGCTTGATGTGTGACTTTTCTGCAATAATTTTCTCCTTTGACTTTATTCCATTTCTGATATTTGCCCTCCATGCAACACGTTCAGCGGCGACTTGCTCCCAATGTGCATTATCAATGCCTGTATCAATCATGTCCCGCTTACACACATCTTTGTATCGTAGTAGAGGCCGACCCTGAGATCTCTTACCCATCTGTAATTCACCAAAAAAGATATCCTTTGGTATTCTACCATCATCCATCCTCCTAAGATGTCCTATCCATCTAAGTCTACGAAGACTGAGCATGGAATAAACTGTCACACAACCTGATCTTTCCAATACTTCAGTATTTGTGATTTTGTCTTGCCACTTAATACCAAGAATTCTTCGCAGACACCGCATATGAAAGCTGTTTAAGTTGTTCTCTTGGTGTGAGTAAGTTGTCCAGGTTTCACTGCCATAGAGAAGAGTACTAAGGACACAGGCTTGATAGACAAGGACTTTTGTTTTGGCAGTAAGCTTCCTGTTCTCCCAGACTCTTTTTCTTAACCTGTTCATTGTTGTTGCTGCCTTACCAATCCGGATGTTGATTTCCTTGATCTAGGGATAATTTGCTATTTACCACTGATCCTAGATATGTAAAATGGTCTACTATCTCTAGTTCAGCGTCGTCAATAAAGATTGATGGTACCCCATGTGCACCTTGTGACATAATCTGTGTCTTCTTTTTGCTAATTGTTAAACCAAATTCAGAACAAGCATTGGAGAATGCAGATAGTAGACATTGCAATTCTTCCTCAGAGTGGGTCGTAACTGCAGCATCATCTGCAAAAAGCAATTCTCTGATCAGTACCCTCCTAATTTTGGTCTTAGCCTTCAATCTCTGAGCATTGTAGAGGCCGCCATCTGAGCGTGAGTGAATGTATATACCACCATCCTGATCATGAAATGCATATTTCAGTAGAAGTGAAAAGTATATTCCAAAGAGGGTGGGAGCTAGTACACAACCTTGCTTAACTCCACTCTTGATTTCAAATTCTTCAGAAGTTGCACCATCAAACTTGATTATACCCTTCATGCCCGTGTGGAACGATTCCACAATGGACAGAAGAGTTGGTGGGCAGCCAATCTTCTTTAGTGCCTTGAACAGACCCTCACGACTGACCAAATCAAATGCCTTTGTGAGGTCGATGAAGGCAATAAACAGTGGTTGATTCTGTTCACGGCATTTTTCTTGCATTTGTCGCAATGAGAATATCATATCAGTGGTAGACCGGTTCTGTCGAAAGCCACACTGTGATTCGGGGTAGACTTGATCTCCTAGGACTTGAAGTCTGCGCAGAACAATTCTGGCAAATACTTTTCCAACAATACACAGAAGTGAGATACCCCTATAGTTGTTGCAGTCGCTCCGATCGCCCTTGTTCTTGTACAGTGTTATGATGCTTGAATCTTTGAAATCCTGTGGGACTTGTCCTTCACGCCAGCATAGCTCTATTAGCTGGTGGATCTGTATAGTGAGTGTGTCTTGCCCACTCCTGATAACCTCTATTGGAATCCCATCCTTACCTGGAGCCTTGCCAGATGCAAGTTCATTTATAGCACACTTAACTTCTGTTATGGTGGGAAGTGTGTCCAGGTGGTCAAGAGTTGGTAGAGCCTCTATGGCGTTGAGGGCATCATCCGCTAGTTTGGTCTCACTTGAGTAAAGCTCCAAATAGTGCTCTACCCATCTGTCCATCTGCTGTTTCTTATCAGTGATGATTTCTCCAGTCAAGGTTTTCAATGGTGCACTTCTTTGATCACTGGACCGCAGGCTTTCTTTATTCCTTCATACATGCTTCTTATGTCTCCCTTATCACTTGCGATTTGAATGGACTCACATAACTTGATCCAATAATCATTTGCACACTGCCTGGCAGCCTTTTGCACATCCTTCCTAGCTTGCCTAAGCTCACTCAGAGTGTTACGCGTTGGTCTTTCCTTGTTTCTTAAGAGAGCTTTCTTCTTCTTATCAATCAAGGGCTGCAGAGTCTCGCTGTTGGCCGCAAACCAGTCCTGCCTCTTATGATCCACAGTGCCGTAAACCCCTACGGCAGTTTTATAAAGAGTTTCCTTAATTTGACCCCACTTTTCATTTACTGTACAATTTTCTGGTGTATCAGTGCACGTCACGTCACGGTGCACGGCTGATACTGATACACCGTGACGTGCAGCATTCAGATATCCGATCAATCTCATCATCATCAAGTGCCCTGCCAGCTGGCGTAGGCTTTCGTGGCTCTCTACAGGTCTCGGTCGTTGGTGTTCTGGATCAGCTCTGCTGATGATATTCTTCCGATCAATCTATGGCGTTTAAAGTCGAGGATACTGATCTTATACATGAAATATTCGTTGCTGTGTACAGTCGGTTCAAAACATAATTAGTTCTAGATGTTGCTCTATAAGTTGAGCACTTCTTATAGCAGTACTAAATGTTAGCTGTAGCTGTTGTTGATGTAGATGGTGCAGGTGGTATATAGGACCGTGCGGTAGATTTTTTCAGTATGATGCAAGTCTTCGAAATGCCGCCCCTAATATTTTTTTCTTTAAAATGCCACCCCCTTGTGAAGACCCTTTACGGTGCCGGCTGATGCGGCCGCTCTCTGTATCGTAACACGGCACGGCTCTACTTGTATTTTTTTTTCTTTGTCATATCCTTTACAGAACATTGCTGTCAACACCAGCATCTTTCAGCTGTATGTTGATTTCTTGGCAAGATTACGCTCAGTAGTTTGCCATTGCTTTCTGAGCGGCCGGCTCACATACCCCGTAAGTTACCGATGCGATTCGAACCACTGCTGATTCTCACCGTCATCACGTTACCCACGAGAGTATACGAGATTACGGAGACAAGTCATAACCTCTAAGCCAAGAAGCCGGCTCTACTTATATAGCTGGAGTAAATGGTGTACAGTCTCGGGTAAGCTGACAAACACGACCTTTGTCGAAATCTGTTATATTCCTTATCAGCGGTCGGGCAAGTATTTTAATTTAAATTTCGATTGTCACAAAATGGACTATGTGCCTAAAGTAAGCCTACGGCCTGTTCTGCTGGGTTTTCGAGAGAATGACAGATTTGTCGGCAAGCGGATTCCCATGTAAACGTTCCACTCGAATACTAAATACTGCTTTTTTATAAGCAAACAGGAAAGTTGCCCAAGTATCTGATCACAGGCATACAAGTTAAGTCAAGAGCCGACAGTGCAATCAGGTAGACATCATGGTGCAATCAGAAAGACATCATGGTGCAGTTAGACAGACATCATGGCGCAATCAGACATACGCTACGATACAAAACAGTCAGCCAGACATCAACACCAGATTTGAAGTTCCATGTCGTCTTCTTTGTAAAAGAGCTATGGAAATAATTTTATTTATAGTGACTTTAAACAGTCGACATTCGTCGTTGAAGTGGGAGTTTTCGCTGGCTTACAAAATCTCACGCAGTCTTCCAGAAAAGATGTTGAATTCTTTACTAAAACTATCGGGCGTTCGTTCTGGGCTAAAATGGCTAGAGGTCATATTATGGTCGTAAAAGGACCACAAGAGTTCCATCTGATGAACTAACAGAACGGACACAGATCAGAGAGACTTATGCAGGCTTCATAATAGACTGTGCTAGTTTTATGTTTCCTGTTATTCCACGGATACTATCTGTCTCTCTCTTACATGTTAGAATCCATTAATCCCACCAGAATTCTGTCTACGAAAGGTAGATTTGCAGACTCACACTGCAATACACTAATTTTTCCGTCGTATGAAACATATCCAATGAATACTGCCTACTAATTATTCGTCCTTCTGCTTTAAAGAATACTGTCGCAGCCTACGCAACCACTGATTTCCACATCCAATTGGATGATTTGGAAACTCCGCCATTGGTTGCAATTTCATACTGAAACTTTCTATACTGCAGTGCAGCTCTTGTGTGCTTATGATACATACTGGTGCGCTGCCCGTGGTCCACCACGAGAAAATACAACTGGCAGTTTCCTTCCATCGAGACAAAACCAAGAACATACTTATGAATGAGAGATGTTTTTCCGTTAGGCCTTACTGTAATTTTTCGGGTTTGCAGTGCCATCTGTCGTGTTCGGAGTTCACCCATTAGACCACACTGAGCCCGAAAACGTCTTTTAAGTGAGTGTGGAAGAGTGTCGACTTCAGACCAAGAGGAAGTATGTTGTGTGATATTCACTGGCACAGGAACGGAGCACAATGGGGCGACCCTTTGGCGTGAAGTTGGAACCGCAGTTAAGTAACTAATTAACTATCTTGACTTATGATTGTCATACTTCCAGCCTCTGTGTAGATTCAGCACTCTGTAACTGTTCAATCTTCGCCGGTCTAGCAGAGATCTTGTTGCACCAGACAACGCGAGCTCATCATCACCATCATGTGCCACACCGATAAGCGTGGATGGTAATGGTTCTGACAAGATCACGGAAGCCTTGAATCAACCCTGTGTTCTGGTCCAGATAATGCCACGTGGCCAATTCATCAATGTATTTATCTCTTTGTCTTACTGCCCCTTGGTCTTTTCCCATCAAGCTTGTCAGTTGTCACTATATTTTCAGGTAAATGTTTTCACATAACATACGTGAAAAATCTTGACTACGTCTAATTTTGCTAAACATCATGCGATCTGTATCTGGTTGTGTGTCTGCCCACGGTATTCTTTGCGTTTTGCTCAGAAACAACCTTTTTACTGCTACTAGATGTTGCTCATGATGTCTGCTTATTGTCCGTATTTCTATGATTAAGTATTGGCCAGCTTCCGATATGCGACCCGGCAATACTAATGTTAACATTCACCCAACACAACTCGCTGGTATGACAGGTCAATACAGTATGTATGTAACTGAGATGAATGAGTGGGGCTCTTATGATGAAAACATAGTTGGATCAATACAGTGATTGCACCAGAACAACAACTAAAAATCTTGCACATACAATGTTTCTTTTTAACTATTCTTTGCAGAACGCTTCGTTCAACACCAGGTTATTTTATAGGCAATTTTACGTTCAGTAATTTTTCATTGTTTTCTGAAAGAGAAGTCAACGTTTAAATCCAATAGCCGGTGCGTGGAATGACCCCAGCGTTGGATATAAAGGCGTGATAAACCTCTCGGTCACGCTGACCTCTACTTGTTTTTCAAAAACTGAAGATACATTGTGACTGTAATAAAATAAGAACCTCTTTACACGCCTACTACCCTTGTTAGGCTGGGTCAATCTGGGAGTTCAGTTCAATGCTTACACATTCGAATCTCCCCGATACGGATCGAACCCATGAGCCCTGGAGAACCCAAGACCCCCGGAGAACCCATGACCCTCAGAGAAGCAATAACCCTCAGAGAACCCATGACCTCCGGAGAACCCATGACCCTCAGAGAACCTATGACCCTCAGAAAACCCATGACCCTCAGATAACCCATGACTCTCAGATAACCCATGACCCTCAGAGAACCCATGACCCTCAGAGAACCCATGAGCCCCGGAGAACCCATGACCCTCAGAGAACCCATGACCCCCGGAAAATCCATGACCCTCGGAGAACCCATGACCCTCAAAGAACCCATGACCCTCAGAGAACCCATAACCCCCGGAGAAACCATCACCCCCAGAGAACCCATGACCCTCATAGAACCTATGACATTCAAAGAACCCATGACCCTCAGATAACCCATGACGCCCGGAGAACCCATGACCCCCAGAGAACCCATGACCCCTGGAGAACCCATGACCCCCAGAGAACCTATGGCTCTTAGAGAACACATGACCCCCGGAGAACCCATGGCCCTCAGAGAACCCATGGCCCTCAGAGAACCCATGGCCCTCAGAGAACCCATGACCCCCGGAGAACCCATGACCCCCCGGACAATCAGGTGAGCCTCTAGCTATTATTCTACCGCGGCTCTCAAATTGTGACTGTTAATTACTTTGCACTGAAGCAGTTGTCTGCTACAGATGTGTGATGTGATAAGGCCATCCCATACTGTAGGCATGAGTGCTCGGAAGAATAGGTGGTCAATCTGTCCCTAACTTAGCGAGACGATGGTCGTAGACGGTGAACTCTCGTCCCACCGCACTCAGGTCATGATCGATGCAGACAGACGAATGCAATTCAAGAGAATATTCACATAGAGGAATGTCTGGAATAATGATTTAATGAACATGACAGATATGCACGAGTAATGTGCTATGAATTCCGTACATTCCCGTACACAAATGTGTGTGTGTGTGTGTGTGTGTGTGTGTGTGTGTGTGTGTGTGTGTGTGTGTGTGTGTGTGTTAAGAATAAATGTTACAGAAAAGTGCTTAAAATAACATGGACTAAGAACAAGAAATATACTGACATTCTACAACAGTGGTTCTCAAACTTTTTTGGCCCATGCCCACCTTTACCATATGTTCAGAACGTCATCCTCCCCCCCCCCCTTTTTTTCGAATTTCCTCCCTATAAATCCCCCCACCCTTATGCAATATACATAAAAATGGAAGCTAAATTTAATAACACATAATAGAACAAGTCTAGACATCTACATAAAACGTGAGTTGTGGGTCTACTTACGTTATAAAACGAATTTCATTAGGGCGAGAAGTACAGAACCGTAAAATTTAGAGGGAAAAACAATATCAAGTAACTGGTTCTTGTATTAATGCGATCTTGAAATAATCTTAATTCTCTCTCTCTCTCTCTCTCTCTCTCTCTCTCTCTCTCTCTCTCTCTCTCTCTCTCTCTCTCTCTCTCTCTCTCTCTTCTCTCCACCCCCCCCCCCATAGGGGAGAATTTTAGGGTTTGCAAGGGGGGGGGGAATTCCCCACTCTGTTGAGAACCACTGTTCTACCAGATCTGAACACCGAACACAGCTGGCCCATAAACTGTCTCATGTCTCGGAAACTAACATACTGTGACAATAGTAACAGTCTCCGGAGCTTGGACAGAGCTGTCATGGAAGGCTTGGTTCCTCGAAGAAGAGACTTCTACCAGAGCGAAGATGTGGTCCCTGACATTGCAGACACCTCGGGCCAGTCGTGGCTTGGGGCCACAGATATCGATTGCCAGGACTAAAAGTCATTAACATTTTCAGCACAATGTCCAATCTTTAAGGGGAGCTCAATGCGTTAGGATGCACAGGGCCCACTAGCCCGCATCGGGCCAGCTAACGCCGTGGCCAGTCCGCCACTACCTCGGGAAGGAGGGTGCATGTGGCGGGAGAGATGGCCAGAGATCGATACACTTTGTTGGCGGGTCGTGATGAAAGTTCCGTTCTGCAACGGACCTGCGACGTGATGATTCCCGTGCAAATAGTTTTTGTTTAGGGTTATATCATCTAACATGACGTCACAGCACTCCTGACAGGCCGATGTGTGCTCAGGTTCAGAGAAAAGCTTTCGAATCGTATGAATACAGCTTAAAAATAAAGATTTGCTATCATTTTCCAATATGTATTTTATTTTTATTTTATACTGATGTTCATTACTGTCGGTGTATACGAGTATATGCACCTTTACAAGAAAGAAGACCTAAATGTAGTTTTGATGTTTGAAAAATGTTTTATGTGTAAATCTCTACAATAAAATTTTTACTCATGAAAATGGGACCACCATTAAATAAATCACCGTCATCTAATAATATTATGGAGCAGTATTTTGCGCACCGGGACAACACCCAATATTACGTTAAGTCTTGTATTTATATTAAAATGTATACTGAGGTCATATAAAATTCCAGATTACGAGAAGAAATTTTTTTTTTTAACGGCACCGGTCCGTGGTGCAAAAGGAAAATTTTATGTCGGTCCGCGAAAGTCAAAAGTTTGGGAAGCACTGACATAGAGTATTGGGAAGTCATGGTTACCGATACCTAGTTCATATCAAACACCCGAAGAAGAGGGAAACAAAAATTTGTTGGGTATCCCTTACGGGACGTTGCAGTCAACACCAGCATTTTCAGCTGCTATTGATGTACTAGGCAAGTGTTACGTTCAGTAGTTTGCCATTGCTTTCTGAACGACCGACCCCCATAAATTTTTTCCGAAAAAACCAGCATCGCTGTGTTTTGAATCCGGGTATACGGGCTAGAAGAAGAGAAGAGCAGCTTAAATTACATGACAATTTATGCTGCTTGTTAAATGATTCTCCTCTATCGATCTTGTTTTACAAGAAATCTTCACCGAGATGTCTGAACAGTGAGCAACGAATGAACGGCAACTGTGTGAGTCACTGTATGGTGCTATTACAAGTACAAGTGCAAATACAGCACTTAACTTCCTTGTAACTATGCGCGCCATCTGAGATCAGACACTGAGAAACTGTTAGCATTGCGTGTCTAATGTCTTCAATGTCTTTCGTTATTATCACCAACATTGCCTATCATAGCTCCCAACTATACCAATCTTTCACCTATTACTAGGATATTATGGAAGAAATAAATCGCCTGACGTGATAGCCGTGACTCTGTCGATAGTGGCGGACCACGAGGGAGTATACGGATAACTGTGAATTGTTATTGTTGTTCTTGTTTCGTCTATCCTTGCCGTGTAGGACAATAATGACAGCTGTCAGTTCTAGAATGGGGTGATGGTAGGTGACTAGAACAATCTGAGTCTGGTCATGTTTGCTGCAACGAGAGTGAAGAATTTCCATAGTCGATAAGTTGGAGATAATTCTACTTTTGATTTTCGTATGGTAATCTCATTGAAACGAGAAAAAGAGTGTTGAAGTGCTACGTAGACCCTATACTTTTGTATGGATGTGAAGCATGGACAATAAGCAATCAAGCTGACAAACAGCTGATGGCTGAGGAAATTTGGTTTCTGAGGAAAATGCAAAGAATACCTTGGGCAGACAGAAAAACCAATGAACAAGTCCTTCAAGAAACAAATGAAGATCGTAAACTGATTAGAGACATTAGACGTAGACAGTCAAAATGTTTTGGGCGTGTTATGAGAAGAAATGAATTGGAGAACTTGGTGACGACTTGCAAGATCGAAGGGAAGAGACCAATGGGAAGACCGAGAAGTAAATACCTGGATGGCTTGGCCACGTGGCATGGTCGAGACAGGAACACAGCGCTGATTCATGACTCTGGTGATCGAGTGGCATGGCAGTACATGACCGCCCACGCTTATCGGCATGTTACATGATGGATGGATTGATCTCATTATGATGAGATAGTCGATTCCTCGATTCTATATTGTTACAAATGCATTGCCAGGACAGCGAACAGCAGGAAATGTTCGCCCATTTCACTCGACTAGTTCATTCCAGCATTTCGATCAGGTGTTGGAACATCCCTGGCAGCTGGAGCAGTTACCGATGCTGTCCTTGTAGCACTTATTGTGGACGGCTATAGGGCAGAAGAAGATGAATTGTGGCCGGCATGTTGTGTCCCTTTATTGTGATCTCAGCGTCGGTGGCTGGATGATTGTTCTTGGCGGTTATTGTTCCAGTTTCAGTGATCTTGAAAAGAGATATTTTGCATGTCGCAATATGCTCGTCGAAGTTGCTCCGTGATGGATTCAATGGAGAAACAGGGTCTTAGGTATTGACATTTTAGAAGACCCATTTTCTGATAACTTCAAATATGAAGACCACGAAAATTATATGGTCAATTGCACTCTTAAAATTCTTCTTTAGTGATTACTTTTGTGTTTTTTTGTGCGTTCAAGATATCAACAGTCATTCATTTAGACAATAGTAATCTTGCCGAGCGATTTCTATGAAAGGACAATACTCCGGCAGGGCTGATGGTTGTCGATAGTGTTGCAAGCTGCAGATCAAGACGCGCTGACTCTTTATCAGTATATAATAAAATAAATCAGAAATTAGTATTACATTATCAGTGTTATACAGTAAAGTAATCTGTTAATGGTAACATCTTATGTAAAATATAGATTTCAAAGACTAGAGTTTGTTACATACTATCTTTTATATAATTGCAGAAAATGTTTGTTTTTCTTGTTGCATATTATTTATATTGTTACAGGACTTGATAAACAATGTATTCAACACTACACATACTGCTATAAGAGTAAGGGACCCTGTTATACTCCTCAAGGCGTATTGATCATCTAGTTTAAGACCCATATGTTTGTAGACCAATCGACACTTGAGTGTTGATGTGGTCAGTCACATTTACTACACAAGTCATTTCCTGGTGTCAATTTTAGGCTTGGTCGACTTGTGAGCTCAAGGCAGTTTTCAAACTCCTTTTTTTAAATGATAATGTTTAATGTGCTGAGTAACACACAATGCACAAAAGAAATTAGATTCATCATCTAATACAGTCCAAGATTACCTTCGTTTCTTGAATCCATGATATCATTATCTTAATCTTCTAGCTTCTATTTCAAACACCAGAAGTGTCAAGATGTCACCCTCAGATCTGGGCCTTCCACGTTGCGAATAATTGATCTAATGGAATCATCCAAGAACTCGACTGGTACTTGTCTGCTCTGTCCCTGGGACCCAGTACGTCCAAGAACCTTCAGGACTTTAGCAAGTTTGATTGGCTGAAGCTTGTTCATGTTGACTCGTCAATGGTTGACGGAGAAAAGACAAGACAAACGTTAACTTCCGGTAATCCATGCACAATAATGTTTTTTTTTTTAAGGTCTTACGGTTCCCCCATGGTCCAGAGCTGCCGCATCAGGTCACGGGTCCCTGTGTTCTCATTCGGACGACTGCATCTGCTGGTGACATACACTACACTTTGATATGAGACAAAAGGTCGAGAACACAAAACAATAGATGGGGCTGAACCCCATACCACCAGGCCAGCAGACAAGCGTCTAGTTATCGCGACTCCCATAAATGGATATTGTCTTGGGACTCCTAGTGGCCTATAAACCCACAACCAGACATGTCATGAATGAGTGTATATGGCTTATTGTGTCTACAGTTTGAGACAGCCGCTCAGTATATCCATCATCCGTGCCGTCTCTCATTCAACCTCAATCAATCAATCAATCAATCAATCAAACATCAATCAGGTGCCGTCCTTGCAATGAAGGTTGGCGCAGTATCTCCAACACTGTCGCTCTTGCTTGAGTACATTCGTAGGCTGAGTTGCCATCTCTGGGTGTTACCCCCCCACTTGTATCGTTGTTACCTCTGCTCGCTTTCCCTCAACCTTTCCTTCAGATGGTTTTTTTAAAAAGTAATGTATTTTTAAAGTGGCCAAAAAATCACTTTTCTCCTCTTTTTTTTCATCAAAATTTTTCATTCCAGCTCTAGGCCCCTGCTTTGATTGTTTTTTTTCCATGAAAGACATATTCGTTTGTAATTCACATCTCCAGGGCTTTTATCGACTTTTTAGTTGTTTGTTCAATGTCCAAGGGTTTCGATACTACAGTGTGTTGAATTAAAGTAACAAATTAAATTCTCATTTTAATCCGTTATTATCTCTCTAGAGTTAATATGATTTCATGCCGTTAAAACTTTTGGCCATTCCCTTTTCTTTTCATTTCCATTTCACTTTGCCCCAGGGCTTCTATGCGCTTTCTAGTGTTTGTTCAATTTCCCGGCTTTCGATACATACAGTGTGTTGAATATACGTAAATTGACAATTTCATTTTTAATCCGTTATTAATCTCTCTAGAGTTAATACTGATTCATGCCGTTGAAAGATTTTTTGGCCTTCCCTTTTCTTTTTCATTTCCATTTCACTTCTGCCATCATCGTTATTATATTTTCAAGATAAAGAAACTTTTTATTTGTTCTAGTACTGCCCTTTTCTGTGTTTCATTGATATTTTTCCTTTTTCACTGAAATTATCATAGTTTTTTTTTTTTGGATGTTAATATCTAAGCCACATTCGCCCCCGGCTTTTTACTTTTCCACTAGGTCTTGCAATTTTTGCTCACTTTCGCTAGTAACACAGATTCACCCCTATCTGCCTTATCTTTTACAAGAACAGCACCGAGAAGTAGGTGAACACCTACAGATACCCATTTTTCGGGCTGTCTCTGGTACACGTCTTTTTTGATTCCTTTATGGGAATGCACTCAACACGCAGAGAAAACCTTTGGGTCACGCACCATACCACACAGCAAAAAAACTTGTTTTCCTTGCCCCCATTACCAGTGTTTTTACCGGCGTCGGTTTTATAAACCCCAATACAAAAGGCTTTTGGGATTCGATCGATAATACGTGGATAACAATAAACCCTTTACGACCTTATTTCACAGGGAGCATTTGAATAAAGCCTCGTATTTGTAGACCGTCTACCCGCATCCTATGGGCATGTGCAGGAACTATACGAACCTTCTTCCCCTTTCCTTCTCTCTCTCTCGCTCTCCCCTTCTTCGCGCGCTCTCTCTCTCTCTCTCGCCCCCTCTCTCTCTCGCTCTCTCTCGCTCTCGTCTCCTTCTCGCCTTTCCCCCCCCCTCTTTCCCTTTCTTTATCCCATTCACATGTGATGTATAATTGTATGAATGCTTTTTGAGGGGTTTTGAGTATGCATGGCGCTCACAAAATAGTCCCCCCAGACTTAGGACTCCCCGGAACAATAAAGGAGTACGTAATAGGGGTTTTTGTTAGTATTACATCATACTTGGGTGCACATTCTTTGCTCTTCAATATTCGCCCACTAGGGCCAACCATTCATACACTCACCATATTTGTAAGTACTTCCACTATGATTTAATTTCCATCTCAGATAACTCACATTCCCCCTCCTCCCTTCCTGCTTCCCCCCCCCCCCCCTTTTTTTATGTCCACTTACACTCGAGTACCTAGGATGCCACTAAAACCCTTACACCCACCCCCGAATATTCTCCCCCCAAAATCCTCGGCTGTGTATAAAAGAAGATAACGGTGACTTTAATGGCAATACACAGCTCGGGATTCCGAGGTAAGTAGGAACATTTTCTAAAATTTTCATTTTGTCTTCATTTCTTTCATTTTTCATCTTTTTATTCTTCTCACCCCGTCGTTACGTCTTAATGTAGTCACCGGAAGGTCATATCCGTGACTATATGTTGTGTTTAGTGTATGTATTTGTTTGCTGCCGGTCTCTCTGGCTGATGGGTTACACCACTTTCTCCGTAATCCCGTTTATCCACGCAGGGTCTCGCAGCGAGGCGAGAACGAAGCGGTTCGACCCGCGCTGGTGACTTGCGGGATAATGAGCCGGCCGCTCAGAAAGCAATGGCAAACTACTCAGCGTAATCTTGCCAAGAAATCAACAGACAGCTGAAAGATGCTGATGTTGACAGCGATGTCCTGTAAAGGGTATGAAAAAAAAACAAAAAAACATTTGTTTGCTAAAGAAGGCTAGTCGCCACAACGTCCTGTGTGTGTCGTAATAGTAATTCTGTTATGTAAAGCTGCGTTACTTTGTGTTATTTTATATTGTTTACCAACCCAAATCACGTTAATGCGTTTCAATACATGCTCAGGAATGCATCTATAACCTTTAACCTCCAACTAGGCCCGCTAATTCTCGGACAATATATTGTTAAATTTAGCGCATGGCAATATGAGGTGAAGGTTGTAAGGTAATCAAAGGGAAGTAACTTTCACAATAAAACATGCAGCATTCCCTTTGCAGGTCGTTTTGCAAACCCCAGATTTATTTCTTCGGCAGTTTTGGGTTTAGTAGCTTGCCATAGAGATCAGAGTTTATTGCGTTTAGACTTCCGGTGCGCTGACGACGAGGTCCAGAGTTTATTTCCTACACCGGTCATTTGGATTTCAACGTTGAATTCTCTTTCAGAAATCAATGGCAAACTACTGAACATACGATTGTCTAGTAAATTAACCTGCCGTGGGTGTTGATCGCAACGTCCTGCAAATGGGAATGCAACACTGGACGTTTGCCATTGCTTTCTGAACGACAACTCCACGCTATAGTTCTACTGACCGGTGTGTGGAATGAATCTACTACGTCACCATCAGCGCACATGATTTTTAAGCACGGGCGAGATAACCTCTCGGCCACGCAAACCTCTACATTCAAAATAGTTAAGTATATTCAGTATTTATTATACTGTGTAACACATACACACACAACAGTGGGGACCGAGGATCTATCGGGGCAAGTGGGCACTTATGTGATATCATTTACTGCTACCGACTGCGACGAAGAGTAGGGTCATCACTGACCCTAGCAATGTTAAAGGATGCCTCTCGGCCCTATGTGATGAACCATGACCCGCTTACATCTGATCCCCCTCCCCTTTTACAGGACATTGCAGTCAACACTAGCATTTTCAGCTGCTGTTGATGCCTTGGCAAGTTTTACGTTCAGTAGTTTGCCATTTCTCTCTGAACGACCGGCTCACATACCTCCGTAAATGAACCAGCGCGACGCGATCCCCTTGCCGAATCTCGCGCAGCTGTGTTTCGCACGAGAGTATACTAAATTACGAACAAAGTCCTTAACTACCTTCGCCAGGGAGACTGCTACATATGATTAATTGTTTGTTTTTATGTTGTGGTATTTTTTGTTTTATTTTTGCACTCGCTCGCTTTGAACTCAATCGTAGTCCATAAACACTATTCTAGTAGTAGCTGGACTGAATTTTGCATGTGGATTAGCTTTCCCTTTTAACAGTGTCCCTCGCCATCAGGCGAACCCACTCCGACTTCAGAAGTATTTGTAATTTACATCCCCAAGTCAAGAAAAATGGGGACAACTCTTAGTCCAACTGTCCAATTCAGGAGTTGAACCACTTACCTCGGCATCAGCACACCGGATGTATAAGAACACACGTTATTATCCATTCGGCCATGCTGACCTACATAGTTATTCTAGAGCTCTGTGGCCAGATCGCGGAACATTACTAGCGCTTTGAAAGCCAGGGGAAACAACCGCATTATTCATGACTTGACACGCCTCAGTTGCGGCACATATCTACCCAAAGTTTACCAGCGAGGATGAAGACAGTCTAGCTGTTACAGAATTTGAATACATTGATTTTCTTGTGAGCACCATATGCCAAATGCAGTGTAAGCGCTGCTCAAAAGAAGTCAGAAGGTAACTGGCTATAACAATGCAGATGTTACAAGGCGCTGAAAGGAAATAGAACAACACCAGCAAGATAAGGTTAGTGGCATATCTTTTACAGAACGTCGCAGTCAACACCAGCGTTGTTTGGATGGTTGAGATTTCTTTGCAAGTTTACGTTCAGCAGTTTGCCATTGTTTTCTGGACGACCGGCACCCATACCATTGTGTGGAAAATAAAGAAAGGCGATCTGTTGTTAAATCGCCACAGCTATGTTTTGAACGCGATATGCGAGATTGCGAATTGCGTTTGTAACCCCTTCGCCACATCTCCAGTAGATGGGATAGAGCCATTACGAAAAAACAAAAACAAAAACAAACAAGACTTAACGTCTATAACAAAAAATATCTACTGGTATAATTTCCTGATCTCCGGGAAGGTTAACCCGGTCAACAAATGCCCGCAGAAGTCGGATGTGTCTGCCTAACGGCGCAAGAACGCAGCTCTGCTGTAAACAGGCACAACGCAATCACGTCCGAAAAAAAAACTCGGGATGAACGAAGAAGAAGAAGAATTTCCTGATCTGCTTACAGCTTTGAGACTTCTCCTGGCATGACCAATTAGTGTAGCACCAAAGGAAAGGAGTTTTTCGAAACTCAAACTTATAAACATATTTAAGAACTTCAATGACCCGAGAGAGGCTTAATGTAGTCCCATTATCTTTTCTCCATGACACTCTCGTGTGGTTGGGAATGAACAGGCGGATAGACTGCATGGTGCAACATCATTACGGGGTGATTTGATGCATGATAAGGCGGATCTGGCGAAGGCCCTCTGGGAGAATGTGATTAAGTGCATTAGAACAGATGGACTATCATGCTCTAGAGAGAATGCAGCAGCTAGGGGTGGTCAGAGGAACTGGTCGACAGTTGTTAATCAGAGGTAAAGCAAGACGGACATATAATCAGATTGCAACGTGCACCAGTAGTATTGGAACTCTACGCTGGCTGTTGAAGATGAGGACTGAATGCCTCGAGTACAGAGATGTCGGTTCTTGACTCATCTCAACTCAACTCAACTCAACTCAACGTATTCCCATAATGTTAGGTCTTCATATTTTTAGGACATGATTTATGAGATGGTGTGGCTAGTTTCATACTTCGTCACCTTTCCTTTCCAGACAATTCCCAGAGAAATCATCAAGGTACTTTCCAGACAATTCCCAGAGAAATCATCAAGGTACTTTCCAAACAATTCCCAGAGAAATCATCAAGGTACTTATTTTGATGCTCTAACGATTCCAGACCCCCACTAGGCGGAAAAAATTAATCCTGCCTCACCTTTAAATTGAACCCGAAATATTGTCTTGACAAACAAGAGCACTATCAACTATACCACCGCGGCTGGTTAGAAATGCTACAGACGCGTTCACAAAAACTAACGATATCAGCAGTTTGTGAATCAACAAGACAGGAAAATGACAATCTCCTTTCTGTCTGACAGGCAGGATTAGAAATCAATGGACAGACAGTGTACCAGCTAAGTTGTATATGGTGTCTTAAATGTGTTGGTAGATACATAAATAGACATACAGACAATTTAGGGTATCGCCCTACTTGTCTTCCTGTCTCATTCATTTCCTCCTTCTTGATAGTGCCACTTTGTTGATCATCGTTTTGTTATTTTTATTTTACATCCGCTACATTCCTCAGATTGTTCTATTATACTTGTATTCTTCTGTCTATTTTATTTTTCTTGTCTACTTTTTCAATCTCCTGCTCCAGTTAGGTTCGGCTGCTGTTTTTATATTGTGTCATCATCATTATCACTAATATGGTCATCAACATCGTTAGCATCATCATCATCAACATCCCCTATCACAAACAAAACTATCATCTTTGTTACCGGCACCACCACTATCATCATCATCATCATCATCATCATCATCATCATCATCATCATCATCATCATCATCATCATCATCATCATCATCATCATCATCATCATCATCATCATCATCATCATCATCATCATCATCATCATCATCATCAGCATACCAAAGCTTGATGTTAACTTAAAACCTACGTGTGTATATATATATATATATATATATATATATATATATATATATATATATATATATATATATATATATATATATATATACACACACACATACATATAAGAGTGTTATACTAGGGCGAGTCAATAAGTAAGTCACACAGTAAATGTAGTTGGTGTTTTCTACAGGGGTCATTAGTTGACAGCTATATCGAACTTTATATTCCAGTTCGTCAGGTGGCGCTATGTGTCTCATGCGCATGCGCAGCGCATAAACAAAATGGCGACTGTATCTACGGAGTGCACAACCAAAGCGCTGTGCTGTTGTGCGTTTTTTGTGGTCAAACGGATTGCCTGCAAAAGACATTCATAAGGAAATGCTTCATGTTTATGCTGACACATGTTTGTCCCGTAAAGCGGTGCATAGCTGGGTAGAAAAATTTTCTCAAGGACGCGAATGACGCCGAAGTTGAATGTGAAGTGATAACGTGGTTTAGAGAAAACATATCACGCTGTTCTATGCAGCCGGTTTTGGAGGACTGATAAAACGATGGGATAAGTACATCAATGTTGGTGGAAATTATGTTGAGAAATAAAGGACAATATATGTTTAAAAAAATACACTGGTTTCAAGTTGTTATCATATTTAGTTATTTTTCTACAGCCATTTTTGCCTTACTTATTGCCTTGCCCTCTTACGTATATAATAATCATAATTAACTCATTCATGGCTATGACACCACCAAAATTTCGGATAAGATCCGTTCTTATCTATATTAAGTCTTGGATAAGCCAAGTGGTTATTTATCTCTTTGTCTACTCCTCCTAGAGCTAGTCGTGTGTCAATTGCCAGACAGTTTTCAAATGTTTTTTTTCTCCTCATAAAATACTGCAAAATTATCCACCGTCGTCAACAGATGTTCTAATTACTGTTCGGTTTTAATGTGCTTCTTGAAGGAAACTGCCAAAATTGTCAATTTACCCATCAATTAATTTTAGGTAGTTTTCATATTTTCTGTTACATACCAGCGTGGGGTGAAAACTTTCTTTTCTGACCACAGCTTATTAGGTTTGTTTCACCAGCCGGTCTTTTGAACTTGAACGGTCACTTCTTGTCCTTGACTTGTGGGAGTAAGTTGTAAGTAAGTAAATCTTTACGCAGGCCCGTCTGACATTCTGCCCTTCTTCTCTATTTCCTCTCATACATTCTTTCATTCAACATCTCTTATGAAGCAATTCTTTGACAACAAAAGAACAATAGGCATTAAAACGCATGAAAAATAATCAATAATACATGACAATATGTAACATGGGCACCATGTATACGGGAGTAAATTACAAGTACCGCAGGAGTCGAAGAAGGTCCTTCCGGTGGCGAGGGACATTGGAAATAGGGAAAAGAAAACACAACTTCATGCAAAATCAGTCCAGTGCTTTCACTGGCAGCAACAATTACCAGCAGAAACAGCACGTGTAGGCTACTATCTAGATCAAAGTGAGTGAACTTCAAACAATATACAAGGGCTTCTCATAATTCTTTAACCTGACCATGAAGGAGTAGGCGGAGAAAATTTGAAATTTGGCACAGTGCTTATTCCTTCTCAATGTAGCTACCACCTTAATGTATGCATTTCTGCCATCTCTGTGTGACCTTGAAAAGACCTTCAGAATAAAACAACCTATTTTTCGAACTAAACCAGTTATCACAAGCCAGTATGACATCTTCGCCACTGTCAAAACGATTTCCTTTCAGCTGTATTTTAAGATTTTGGATAAGAAAAAAGTCGGATGGAGCCAAATCTGGAGAATATGGTGGGTATGGAAGAATTTCAATATTCAAATCGTTGACAGTTTGCAGCACAAGCCGTGCTTTATGGGAGGGCGCGTTGTCTTGAAGCAAAGGCAGAATTTGCGTACGCGCTATCCCTCGTTTTCTGGTCACAGCCTTTCTTAGTTTGATAAGGAGATCTGCACAGTACTATCCGTTAACCGTGTTGCCATGAAGCATGTAATCTTTCAATATGACACCTTTGACGTCTCAAAAAACAGTCAGCAAAACATTTCTTGCAGATTTTTGTGCTCTTGGCTTTACAGGTGTTGGCGAGTCGGGGGTTTTCCAAGCCTCATCTACCGTCACCATGGTCGTCAAAATTTTTTCCGACCGCCACATGTTGAGAAATTGGCCACAGCAATCAGTCCGTGTTTCCCCGGGAAGGTTAACCCGGTCAACAAATGCCCGCAGAAGTCGGATGTGTCGGCCTAACGGCGCAAGAACGCAGTTCTGCTGTAAACAGGCACAACGCAATCACGTCCGAAAAAAAACTCCGGATGAACGAAGAAGAAGAAGAAGAAGTCCGTGTTTGTTTCTGTTCACACGTCAGCAGGCGCGGGACCCAGCGGGCACACACTTTTCTCATGTTCAGTCTGTTGTGTAAAATTCCAAAAACTGTACTTTTACTCAGTTTTGCTGAACCCGATATCTCTGCAATTATCATTTTCCTATCCTAGTCTATGATTTTCTTCACTTTTGAGGTATTTGCATGATTGCACTCTGAGGACGGTCGTCCTGATTTTGGCAGATCAGCAACTTGGGAACGGCCACACTTAAACTGCAAACACCAATGTTTTTAAGGAAGCATACGAAGGATGGCTGCAGAAATGTGGTTTTTGAGGAGAATGCAAAGAATACCATGGACAGACAGCAAAACCAATGACCAAATACTACAGGAGACAAATGAAAATCGTAAATTGATTAGAGAAATTAGACGTAGGCAGTCAAAATCTTTTGGACATGTTATGAGAAGAAATGAATTGGGGAACTTGGTGACAACTGGTAAGATCGAAGGGAACAGACCAAGGGAAGACCGAGAAATAAATACCTGGATGGCTTGGCCACATGGAATAGTCGAGACAGGAACACTGAGCTGATCCACGACTCTGGTGATCGAGTGAAATGGCGAGTCACGACCGCCCATGCTTTCCGGCATGGCACATGATGGATTGATTGATACGAAGGACAGACTTCCTCAAACACTGGCTCCGTCTCCCTGTGTATTTCTGTAGGTGTTTTTTGCCTGTAACATCAAGAATTTTATCACAGTCATGACGTCTGATTTCTCCATTGTTCTGACAAACAGTTAGATATGCAAATCTGGTCAATAGGGTGTGTTTTGCCTTGCACCATATCGGGAAAACTAGTTGAGGAGGGAAATTGATCATTCATATGTCCATCGCAAATTGAATGAGCTATACATGTGCCAAATTAAAATTTTCTCCGCCTACTCCTTCATGGTAAGGCTAAAGACTTATAAGAAGCCCCTTGTATCTTCCCTAAAACTGACCGGCTCCCTGTCCAAGGAGTTAACGACATTGTTCGTAATCCCACATATCCACGTGGGGAAAACAGCAACTGCGAGAATCTGCAGCTGTTTGAGCCGCGCTGGTAACTTAGTGGGGTGTGAACCTGTCGTTCAGAAAGCAATGAAAACTACTGAACGTAAAAACTTGCCTAATACATCAACAGCAGCTGAAAAATGCTGGTGTTGACTGCAACGTCCTGTAAGGGATATGCAACATTAAAACAAAACAAAACAACAACAACAACAACTGACACATGGCGGCTATGTCCATCTGCTCCTGGTCAAATATATATATATATATATATATATATATATATATATATATATATATATATATATATATATATATATATATATATATATATATATATACTAACTCCAGACTGGTTTACTACGCAATTTTCATTCAGTAGATTGCCCTTGCTTTCTGAACGAACAAGTCAACATTTAAGTCCAATTGACCGGTGTAAGAAATTAACTCACTATCTCGTCATCAGCGCACCGGAAGCTTAAATGAAAACACACTAAACCCAGCGACAACTCCAACTCTAACTCTAACTATATATATATATATATATATATATATATATATATATATATATATATATATATATATATATATATATATATATATATATATCGTGTCCTGAAAGAGAAACCTGTTATGCGTGTGTGGTGGGATAAAGTCATCACATCTTGTTGTCTTGAGTGCAGGGAGACATAGGTGGTCAGTCTTTTCTTCTGTTGGCGAACGGCGAACGCAGGCTTTGAATCCTCATCCCACCGAGCTCATGACATTATGTGCGTATAACAACCCCCCCCCCCACCACCCACCCCCCCCCCCCCCTCCAAAAAAATAAATAAATAAATAAATTAATTAATTAATTAAAAAACAAAATTGTAAGAAGTGTCGTTTTGATAATTGCGACGCTAGGGGCGACCCAGCCTTATTAAACAGAGTCCAAATCTGTCATCGAGAAACAAACAAAATAATAGGGCAAATTCAAGCAGACATATCAGTCATGTACTCGACATTCACCAGCCACCACCCGGTCCGACGCTAACAAACAATTATGCTGAGCACAGCATAGTTTTCTAGCTTCTTGCTGGTTTCTCCAGGATATGTGTGCCTCAAAAGTACGTGTAAACTATTCTACTTCCTGTTTATAACACTGGCTGCTGTCCGTTACCTAGCAACCAAAAGAAGCAGACTTCAGGGCATTGATGACCTCAGTCATTTTTCAGGAAGAATTATCTGTCCTTGATTTGGTACACGGTCGCTCACAAGAAACCGCAGAAAAGCGCAATGTTAATGGTGAGTTATTCATCTGAAGCCTGTGATATTGTGTCTGAATAAGAGAATAAATAATGTTAAGGGTATATACAGTTAATTACACTGTTATAAAAGAGAAAGAGTTTGCTTCATTCACATACACAAGCAAACGGGGGCGAACACACGAACACATACGTTTACATAGACTAAGGGTTTAATGAGGTTGCGCTTAAACTTTCTCTAGTGACAGTAGTTGTAGATACTAGATTCGTTCCACACACACACACACGCGCGCGCACACATACACACACACACACACACACACACACACACACGCACATACACACACACACTCACACACACACTCATATATATATATATATATATATATATATATATATATATATATATATATATATATATATATATATATATATATATAAACGATTTCACTCCCTCTGACCAAAAATTAAAAAAAACACACACACATTCACACATGCACATGATTGTGTGGAACATATTTTTGCAGTCGCATTACGCAGTGCGCGAACAACTCGATCCTCACGAACCTCTACATCGGGTATTGCTTCAGAGCCAGTTTGTGTCCTGAAATAATAGTTTCGGTTGTCCATACTCTTCCGTGCACTTTATAATAAGAATCCTGTTACTGAATGGATGTCTCCCTTGTATAGCATGTCCCACCAAAAGTGCACAAATATGGATCATTTCAAACTGTTATTGACATGGGTACCCCGAAATAGAGACGGGGGTCAGTCAGCATTATAGTTGGCAAGGTAACATTAAATCACCAAGGCATGAGAATGCACGAGGTACGAATGCAAAAGCGACGGATCGTGACTCTTTCCGGTGCGTTCTGATAAGAGGGCTGTTCTGTAAGGAGATTGTAATATGGTGACAAAGTAGTAACATTAGTTGCACATCCTTTACCGGACACTGCAGTCAACGCCAATACTTTTGGCTATTTGTGATATAAGTAGTTAGAATTTACGTTCAGTAGTTTGCGATTGCTGGTCTCCTTGGCGAAGATGTTAATGACGCTGTTCGTAATCCCGTATACTCTCGTAAGAAACACAGCTGCGCAAGATTCGGCAGAGGATCGCGTCGCGTGGTTACTTAAGGCGGTATGTGAGCCGGTCGTTCAGAAAGCAATGGCAAACTACTGAACGTAAAACTTGCCAAGAAATTAACAGCAGCTGAAATATGCTGGTATTCACTGCAATGTCCTGTAAAGGATATGCGAAAAGAAAAGTTTGTCATTGTATTCTGAACGACCGACGCTAATATAATCGAAATCAACGCAATGCAGTATATTATCACATCGTCTGCGGCTGATTTCGAACCCTCGCCTCGGTATGTTGGTATGTTGTTGTGAAGTGCGTTCACTCTCCCCGACGTCACAGCGTCGGAAAGTTAGTAAAACAGCCGTAACATTGCTTGCTCTTAGCGGTAGTAACAAATGTTGCATGGCTAGAGCCTGCTTCATGGCGAAATGGTTACTTACGCAGCTCGTGATCCCACATACCCGCGTTCGAAGCACAGCTTCGGGTGATTTCGCAGCAGGCCAGCCTTGCGTTGTTGTTGTTTTTTTTTTTTTTTGCGAAATGTTATGGTACGGGTCGTTCAGAAAGAAATGGTAACTAATTAATGTATACTTGCCAAGAGAAAACAATATCAAAAAATAAAATGCTGGGGTTGACTGCGACGTTTTGTAAAGGATATGCAACTATCTAACTAACTGAGAATGATGTTTCTATCAACCAAGGTTAGTTTTCTGCACAACTGTATGTTCAGTAGCTTGCCATTGATTTTTAAACAAGAAGTCAACCCTGAAAGTCCAAATGACTGGTGTGTGGAATGAACCTACTACTCGCCGTTAGCGCACAGGCAGCTTAAACACAAGAGCCCGAAGCCCCTCCTCCGCGCTAGGAGAAAGGACTTCTCCTGTAAACAACAGTGCGAGAGAATAATGACATTCTTTAAGGAGATGTGTGATAAGAATGGGAACTTTCGGTCCCCAACATGGAAGATAGGCATTTGAACTGTTAAGGCCTCTGGAGTGTTTATGCTTGTGGCTACTGTTTGCATACGCATTTTCCTCTAGGTGGACTTGTAGTGCATAGTTCCATCGCCCTGCTACTGAGTTGAGTGCGTGGCGCGACACTGTTTGCTGTGAAGTTTGTGTGGAATGCGTTTACATCTGTCCGCGGTTGTGTGTAGCGTGAACTGCATGTTCGGAATGATGGCGGCAGGCGTGTCGCTGAACTGACTGGGTTTGCCTTATGCAGTAATGTGTGGCTGCTGGTTGTTTAGTGACTGTCGCTTCCATTGACGATGAACTGTATCTTTCGTGGAGGGTTTTTGTGTTGGTATTCTGGCGGTGGCATTATATACTGTGTACATGTGCGGACTTTTGGTTTGCGAGACTCCTGTCTATTTCACTTTTCACATGGGGCAATGAGGAACATTTTGTGTGATATTTACTGGCACCGGTATGGAGAATAATGGGGGAGACCCGTTGCCGTGAAGGTGAAACCGCGACTAATGACTAATTAAGGAGATGTGAAAAGTTAGTTGCATGTGATTTTCCAGTTGTTGCAATCACCTTAACAACTATTGTCTTTTGTGGATTACTGGCAAATTTAGTTCAGCAGGTTACAATTGTTTTCTGAAAGGCCGACAGCTTACACCATCTAAACCAACCTAAAACGTAAATAGCCAGCGGTTTATTTCGAACCATCGACTTGGTATGTTGGGGAATTCTGAAACGCGAGTTCCACTTTCCCCTTAGCGACACATCGTTTTAAAGGGCTATTCAATAAGTTAGTCTATGATTGTTAGGGTACGGGGTCGAAACTGCCGTGTGCTTGGAGTAAATAAGTGGATACACCATTAATTAGTTTATATGGCATCTATGAGTTGAAAATTCCGTGAAGAAACGTGTGATGATTTGGGATAGTACAGGAGATCATTCGGGAATCTGCGTTTGGTAAGGAAACATGACAATGTCGAAGTCGTGGCTAAAAGAGTATACCCGTCCGACGTGTTAGGAGGTCTTGCCTTGGAATGTATGAGTATATGTTAGTTAAAGCTAATTGCATATCCTTTACAGGACGTAGCAGTCAACTCCAGCATTTTTAACTGATTGCGATTCCTGGGCAAGTTTGCGTTCAGTAGTAGGCCTAATGTTTTCTGAACGACCGACAAACATATCATTCTATGGAAACCAATGCCAGGTAGCATGCTTCCAAACCACCTGCAGCTGTGTTTCGAACGCGGTGTGCGGGATTTACGAATTGCATTCGTAACTCCTTCGTCACAAATTCGACCATGTATTTGTAACAATGTTTTCTAAATTGTTTTATGCCTAGTTTGTTATAGTAGAAAGTCTAGTTGCGTGTCCAACGCAGAACATCACAATCAATCCCAGCATTTGGTGGCTATTGTGATTTACTACACAAGTGCACATTCGGTGCCATTGTGTTCTGAACGATCAACGATCATAATATTGTTACAAATTAACAGAATGGGTCCGCTTTCAAGTCGACATCAGCCGACTTCGAACGCGGAAAGAGTTTCAGGGTCTTTTTAAACGTCACAGTGGCTTGTAAAGGACATTAATGGAGGGTATGGTTCCCGACAGAAGAAGCAGGGGTGGACAAGCACGGAGATGGACTTGCAGACACCTTGGACAAATGCCCGCACGAGGCGGAAGAAATGATCAAATATCCAGAGGATTTCCGTGCGTCATGATGAGAACGAAGTTCTGTCACGGGATTCTGCGAGTTTAGTGATTCCCCGATAAATTAAAATATAAAATTACTTGCAATATATGAGGATGGGAAGTTATTGACCTTTAGTCAGAAAAAACAATCGAGCACTTCAGTCTTGAGTGAGGAGAAAGTGACGGTCATTGACCGAATGGCATAGAAGTCAGATACAGTTGTTATCAGGGGTCATTGACTGAAGATTTCACCGGACAAACAACGTTGAGACGATCGGGTTGTGGAAAACACGAAGTCATTGATCAAAGAGTTGGAAATGTTTGATGTACGATGAGTGGGGAAAAACGGGAATTAGCGGAGGAGACGAGACGGAGCGGACAAGAGCGAATACGTGATTTCACAAACCTTTGATGGGAAATAACGGCAAATTCGATTGTTGATGTAGGAACATCAAAAAGGAACGGAGAATTGGAACCAAGGTATAAATAGTTGGGAACGTGTTTTTTGTTTTGTTTAGTGTGCGACCAACTAGACGGAGAATGGTTCTATGCGTCCTTAATAAGAATAGAAATATAATGTCCCTAATTGTTTAGAGGCGATGGGACAGTAGTGCTTATGTGCTTGTGTATTTCGATTCATGGACTACCATAGATAGTATAAGGTTCTACGACAAAAACTCCTGACATACTCAGAGAAGATAACAAAGGCACTTCAATTGTGCAGAGATAAATATTACTTCACCAGAACAACGAAGAACATAGCCATTTAATAATCGTGGGCAGAGATAACTAATTGCAAATAAGTGAACTCTGTAATTAAAGAATATCCAGGTTAAGAAAGCAATGGAAAGGACGTTAATTCTATAAAGGCAGAGCGACATAAGCTACATATATTTGACTTGTGTACTAATATAAAAGAAACCATGGAGAACTCAAGAACAGTTTCCATGCCTACAAAAAGTGTTAATTAACTAACTGGAGACAGTGTGTCAAACCTATATAGTCTATATACATACAGTGTTAGACAGTGGTGATGTGTTTTCAGTGATGGATTTTATTAACTTCCGAAAAGGGGAATCTGTCGAATTCAGAGACTTACCGTAATCTCATTATTTCATGGTGATCAGACGTTGAACACTTTCTAAATATTGGAATACGCCCAGACTCAGTCGGAGAGGAGCATCCCGGGTGAGAGCTGTCCACATATGTGTGATGTATTGTCGCATGGCCGTATACGGATGAGAGATGTGATACGGAACATAGACATACAGAGTCCTATCTCACACTCACAATAGAATACACTACAAATTACATATACACATTCAATACATACAACTGACATAGTTTTCAGCATTAAATATTTTATTAATTGTTTGAGGAAACTGTTGTCGGGGTATGTTATGAAGGAATAAAGAGAGAGATATAGAGATAGTGAGCACACACACACACACACACACACACACACACACACACACACACACACACACACAGAGATATATACACCTCCGCGTCATTCTGCGATGACGTCAGTGCGAGGTCGCTAGCATAGATGCATTTTGATAAAAGAAGTCCCGTTGAAAAGTTGCAAAATTATCAATGATCTTGTACTTGCAGAGTGATGAAAAATTACGCATAAATACAATAATAATGGGTGGTAAATGTACATATGTATTGCATTATCATATTGATCGCTCTGAGTTCTCCATAACAATATTAAATGGTCATAACTGGAGTGTGACAAGGAAAACTGCAATCTGCCGCCATTGAAATACCACACTACAACATGCGATCTTCATAATTTCAGTGTAAGGTTGACTGGCAACTTAAATGGTCGAAAATTACAAAATGTACGTAAAAATGGGTGCTAAATTTAATAATACATAGTAGAACAATGTAATACGTCTAATAAAACGTTATTTACCGGTTTACTTACCAATAATTGGCAGCCTGGTTCTCCGGTATAACAAGGATTCCCGATGCGCCAGAAATGCAGAACGCAAAACGGGGTGGGAAAAACTATAGCAAGTAATTAGTGTCTGTTTCTACTCAATCTTGAAATAATCGAGGAATTTAACACCATGAGTACGCTTACTGTCCCCATATCGGAGACATAAAAACAAATAACCGAAGGTAATCGCAAAACAACAAAAAAATTCCGGTACACTTCGGCAAGTCCTGAACCAGTAGTACCTAGCTGTAAGTACAGTTTATAATCTAAATAGTATACGGATCTAAGAAAATAGATATGACTTGGTGTGGATTATACCGGATTTAATATGTAAACTTTATGTTACTTGCATATCCTTTCAGGACGTCACAGTCAACCCCAGCGTTGTTGGCTGTTTGTAATTTCTTGGCACTCTTACGTTCAGTAGTTTGCTATTGTTTTCTGAACAACTGGCACTCATACCATCGTATGAAAACCAACGAAGGGCGGTCTCCTGCCAAATCGCCCACAGTTGTTTGGAACTCTGTATGCGGGATTACGAATGGCTGCAGCGCCGGCTAAACTTCATGCGATGAGTATAATTTGCTGAGAATGTTTATGTAAATGTCTATTATGGGTGATGGGACACTGTTCAGACAACGACAACTGTCATTCTGTGATCCTTATGAATGCAGACGAGGTTTAAGTTAAGACAGGTTGGCGCCAGTATATCCCTAGAGGAGCGCCCAGAAAATACTGCAACTGGAAATGCAAACTGGCGGAATGTACACGGATTACAAGATGCTGTAACACACTGTGCTACGGTGGACTGTTGTATTAATGCAACTGTCCTAATTATGTCTTTAATTCTTTCTTCCCAAGATGGAAAAGAATTGAATGGGAGTCTCCGTGGCGAAGTGGTCAAGCCGTGAGCCTCGCGCTCCGAAGGTTGTGGGTTTCGGTTCACGAGTGTGTTTTTCTCGGAGACTCCTGGGAGACATCATTGGAGCTATGGAGTTCGTGCTTTATGCGACGCTTCCGACAGGCGCACTGCAGAAAGAGACCGAGTAATATGGGATAAAACACGGTGCAATTAAGTCGATCCTCTGGACTTTTAAGCGACTATTTTATTTTGTTTTCTTTCTGTCCAAAACAGTAGTTACCTCAACACAATAAACACACACACACACACACACACACACACAAACCTGTGTTTATACGTGTATATGTTTGTGTGTGTGTTTATTGTGTTGAGGTGTGTGTGTGTGTGTGTGTGTGTGTGTGTGCTTACGCGAGCATGTGTATGATCACGAAATAGTACTGAGAAAAATACACACATAGGACAAACAGATTCAATAGGTAACATTTAGACTAAAGCTTTTGTCAATGAACAAAAATCTGAAAACAAACAAGAATACTTAGCTGAAAAAGAGATATCTCTCTCACATACACAAACACGGGAGCCCATGCACACACGCGTGTGCCCACACACACACACACACACACAAACACACACACACATCATCATCAAGCGCCATGCCGACAGGCGTGGGCTGTCATGGTTCGCCACTTCACACGGTCGCCAGAGCCTCGAATCAAGTCTGTGTTCTTGTCCCGACCATGGCTTGCTGCCAAACCATCAAGGTATTTATTCTTTTGCCTTCCTCTTGCTCTGTTCCCCCAGGCTTGCCAGTTATCACTAAATTTTCAAGTCCATTTCTCTTCATAACATGTCCAAAAAATCCCGACTGTCTACGTCTAATTTCTCCAATCAATCTCCGTTTTTCATTTGTCTGTTGAAGAACTGTCTCATTTGGTTTTCTGTCCGTCCATGGCATTCTTTGCATTTTTCTCAAAAACCATATTCACACCGCCAATAGATTTTCCTAAGCTTGTCTGTTCATTGTCATTGCTATGCAAGCATACAACAAACATTCGGCGCTGTTCAAACATTCAAGAAGAAAACGACAACTTTATCACGAACAAGAGTCCGAAACAGCTGAAATTACTGTTGGTTGTCGTTAGAGCTATTCCTGGTAGTCTCGACAACACACGTCTCGTGTCCGATCAAGCATCAAATGTGCACTAGGAAATGTCTTGGGAGGTAGAGGCGGTCGGTATAATACTGTCCACATCAACTACCAAGTGCCGATTGGTTTAATCACAATCTATTTATAGCATCACATGTCCAATGCGCCTGATGCGTGCAAAATGATCGTTTCCTTTTTTTTTTTTTTTGCAATGCCTAAGTCTGTTTAATTTCTCACCGCAGAAAGGGTTAAGGTGAAGGCTGCATGCGACACAAAGACCATTTAAATAACCTAAGGAGGGGGTGGCGGGGTAGGGGTATCTCCTATCAAAGGAGAAGTAAGGTGCCACCATCCCTCCGCTAGCCTACGGGACACCCTTAGGCAAGGTGGAGTACCCGTTTAGCCCCCCGATCAGGGTTACATAAAGCCAATAGTGCAGGTGGTGGATGAAGTTGAAGAGCAGTCGACAGATAGTTGTAGGTTATGGTCTCCAGCATTACGACGGTAGGCAGAGGATCTTTTTTTTTTTATTGGGGGGGGGGGGGAGAGAATAGCTACGGTTATTGTCCAGCATGGTCACTGCTAAGAAGTAAAGCAATGGCAAACTACCTGCTTTACAGATGCTAAGAAAATTATGTTTTGCGGTCTCATCGAAAATCAGAGAAATGGCGTAAATGGATGCTCCATACGAGCAGCCTCGTCCGGTAGGGATAGTCATGTGCACCAGGTGACTCCAGACCGTCAGCAGGCTACTGAGTGCAAAAGATTACTATCATTGAAAATAGGAACTTGGAATGTTAGAAATGAGAAAACATGAAATCAGACAGCGGGATTAAAAACCAGATAGATTACATCCTGATTAGCAGAAGGTTTCGAAATGCGTTAACATTTGTAAAAACAGTTCTCAATGCAGACTGTTACATTGATCACAGATTAATTATAGGTGCATTGAAGGTAAAGTTAAAGAAAGTCGTGTATACAACAGGAAACAGTCAATATGATTTTTTGCAAATTGAAACTGACAAAGAAATACAAGATAATTTTAACATAGAAGTAAAGAACACATTTGATATATTGTCTGATCTAGAAATCCTATTTCAAGATGTGGATGATCAACGGGAAATATTGAAGAATTCAATCAGTTTGGCTGCAGAAAATACTATTCCAAAATTAAATATAGTGGGTCGTCAGACATGGATGACTGAAGAAATTTTACAACTAATGGAAACAAGAAGACAGAACAAAAATAATCCTTCTAAATATGAAGAAATTCAAAGAAAAGTCAGAACATTATGTAAGGAGGCAAAAGGAGCATGGCTCGATAAAAATTGCATATAAATTGAAAAATCACACAGCAGTGAAAATACCAAACTAATACACAAAAGAATTCAAGAGCTTACTAATCAAAGAACACGAACATCAACAGGCTGCCTAAAGACAAACGATGGAAATATCATAATAGAAAAAGATCAGAATTTACATGTATCGTCAGATTATGTCAAAAACCGTTATGGTGACAACAGAGAAGAACAGTATGATATTAAAAATAATAATGGAGGACCATCAATTTTTAACCATATGAAAATTGGCAAGGCCCCCGGTTCAGACAGCATCACAGCAGAAATGATTTATTTTTTAGAAGAATATGGAATAGATAAAGTTACCAGACAGCTGAATACAATATGTGATACTGGAGATATACCTCATGAATTATGTAATTCTGTATTTATTGCAATCACAAAGAAATCAGGAGCCTTGGAATGTGATCAATATCGAACACTTAGTATAATGAGTCACATCACGAAGATTTTGCTAAGAATTATCATGCAAATGCTTTAGGAAGAAAATACAACCTGAAATAAGAGAAGACCAATGTGGGTCTGTAGAAGGCAAGGGTACGGTAAATGTTGTGTATATACTGAGAACAGTAATTAGATGTTCAATAGAAGTAAACAAAGATCTACACCTTTGCTTTACTGAATACACAAAGGCTTTCGATAAAGTGAGACATGTCGACATGATAAGGATGCTTGAAGATCTACAAGTTGATGGAAAAGACCTTAGACTTGTAAAAAAACATTTATTGGAAACAACAAGCTGCCATAAGAATTGATAATGAAGTAGGTCAATATCAGCCAATTAAGAGAGGTGTGAGACAGGGATGTGTAATGTTTCCAGATCTTTTTTCCCTGTACAGTAAAAATATTTTCAGAAATATAGCATATATGTAAGGAATCAACATTGGGGGAAGATACATCACTAACATTAGATATGCAGATGATACGGTCTTGATTGTAGACAATGAACAGGACCTGCAACATTTAATAGATGCGGTTGTTGCACACACTGTGAACAACTAAGGTTAGAATTGAATGTAAGAAGTCACAGATTATGGTCGTCACTGGGAAGAAGGAAATACCACAATGTAAAATAAAACCAAATGGGCATATTCTTAAACAAGTGAATCGGTACAGTTATCTCGGAACAGTCATAACATCTGATGGGAGATGACTTGAAGAGGTTAGAACAAGAATTCCCATTGCGAAGGTAGCCTTTTGCAAGATGAAAAACATACTGACCAATGAAAAGATATGAACTGAAACGAGAAAAAGAGTGTTGAAGTGCTACACAGAACGTGTACTTTTGTATGGATGTGAAGCGTGGACAACGAGCATGAAAAACATCTGATGGCTGTGGAAATGTGGTTTCTGAGGAAAATGCAAAGAATACCACCGACAGACAGAAAAACCAATGAACAAGTCCTACAAGAAACAAATGAAAACCGTAAACTGATTAGAGTAATTAGACGTAACAGTCACAAGTTTTTAGTCAGTTATGAAACGAAATAAATTGGAGAACTTGGTGACAACTGGCAAGACTGGGGGTAAGAGAGCAAGGGGAAGGCAAAGAAGTAAATATCTGGATGGCTTGATCACGTGGTATGGTCGAGACAGTAACACGGAGCTGATCCACAACTCTGGTAATCGAGAGAGATGGCAAAACATGATCGCCCACGCTTATCGGCATGGCACATGATGGATGGGTGGAAAGAGGGGGAGAAGGGGTAGAAGGGGGCATGTCACGCAGTCCCTAGCCTGGCCAAGCCACAGAAATCATGTGATTGATTACAAACAATCACTGGATTCTATTAAAATTGAGAACACGCTGCCTTCGTTATTTCCTTCCTTAATCTATAATCGATAATCTCTTGCTCTTCTTCACAGCTGTGGTATTCCTTCGCTGCAAATTTCCAGTAAATATCTCCGTCCCAGAATATTTCATGGCAGATGCCAAAGCGGCATACAAACCAAATAACAACAGCACTCGTGCGTTATTTTTAAGGACGCAATAAGGATTTTGTTGCATATGAACACTTTCAATCAGGTTTATTTAATACTAGCTGACCCGGGCCGGCTTCGCCCAGCTCCTGGCGGGGATCTATCTGTCTGTCTGTCTGCCTGTCTGCTTGTCTGTCTGCCTGTCTGCTTGTCTGTCTGTCTGTCTGTCTGTCTGTCTGTCTGTCTGTCTGTCTGTCTGTCTGATCCGGCCCGATTTCGCCCAGCTCCTGGTGGGGAGCATCTCATTTCATTTATATTTGTAGTCATATAAGCTCCCGTTCCCGTTCCCGACTATCTGTCTGTCTGCCTATCTGTCTGTCTGACCCGGTCCGGCTTCACTCATTCCCTGGTGGGGAGCATCTCATTTAATTCATATAAGTAGTCATATAAGCTCCCGTTCCCGACTGTCTGTCTGTCTGTCTGTCTGTCTGTCTGACCCGGCCCGGCTTCGCCCAGCTCCTGGTGGGGAACATCTCATTTCATTTATATAAGTAGTCATATAAGCTCCCGTTCCCGTTCCCGACTGTCTGTCTGTCTGTCTGTCTGATCCGGCCCGGCTTCGCCCAGCTCCTGGTGGGGAGCATATCTCATTTCATTTATAAAGTGTCATTAAGCTCCCCCTTCCCGTTCCCCACTATCTGTCTGTTGCCTTCTGTCTTTGGGCCCCCCCGGCTTTCCCCCCCCTTTGGGGGGCCCTTTTAATCTTGGGGGCATTAACCCCTTAGTGTCTTTGTTTTCCCGCCCGGCCCGGGCCCCCCGGGGGGGTTTTTTTTTTTAAAAAAAAAAATTTTCTTTAAAGCTCCCGTTCCCGACTATCTTTTTTCCCTGTCCCTATCTGACCCGGCGGGCTTGTCAGCTCTGGCGGGGAGGTTAAAAATTCAATAACAAAAAAAAAAAAAAAGTAACTTAAGAATGTCCTTCCACACACCATCCATTATTTTTTTTAATGAAAACTGTTTGTAATACCCACATGACTGAAAATAACTCTTTTAAAAATAGAAAATTTTCACTATTTAAATAGTGCATTATTTTTATAAAACTTTGAAAATGCCTTAAAGATTTTATCATTTTTTATTTAACTATAGCCTGTAAATAACTGTAGACAAAGAGTTTAAAACTTTGAAAACAAAAGCAACAAATTTTATATGAAAATTTTTGCAATGTTATTTAAAAATTATGCCCCTTGAAATAAATTTTTTTAAGTTAAATCCCCCCGCTATATAAAATGATAATGTAATTTAAATATTAATTTTTTGTAAGAAAAAGCTGATTGTACACTAACAAACTATGACAGTTGGCTGCACGGGAATGAAAAAAAAACATGAGAAAAATTTATCTCAAACTATGGACCCTCGCGAACGCATAAGAAAGGCATACATACATACATGTTTTTATGATTAGTCTGGGAAAATGTAAAAAGAAAACACACCTCACGCTTAAAAAAAAGTGAAAATTCCTGCTTGATTTATGCGTAACTTAATTATCACATGTTGAATCAATCAACGGTGTCCTCCTCCTCTCCCCCTCCCCTTTTCCCCCCCAGAACCCTATATTTTTCCAGACATTCATGTCTTCTTTGCATACCCATTTTTTTGTCTTAGTAACCAATTTTCTGTAATATTAATTCTAGAAGGATAGATCTGTGTGATCTCTTTTGTTGTTGTTGTTGTTGTTGTTGTTGTCCATTGCATTTGCAACACTCTTCACTAACACTTATATTCAAATGCGCATATGCGCTCTCAACTATTTCTTAAAAACCCCTTTAATATCTGAGTGTAACAATTTTTTTTTCTTTTTTTGAAAAAATTCCTTTTTGGTAAAAAT